>JAXQQM020060243.1:0-45575 GCA_034641835.2 Pinus albicaulis | reverse complement strand
ATGGCAGAGTTGCGGGTCAACTGGAGAGAGAGGGATCTGGGAACACTTCGGACAGAGATCCAGGCGGATCAGGGCGTTCGTCGTGTATTGGCGATTTGGGGTTCTCAAGTTTGTGGAGAACCGTTGATGAGACGGGGAACCATTACGCGGATTATCGAGTTATTGGGATGAGATCAGGAGATCTTTATAGTGCGGGCACGGTCGGCCAGCGGTCCAGGATGTGTACTTCCTGACCGGCCTCCCACCACTGGGGATAGTGGGAGACACGCAGCCAGTGTTACCGCGGGGGCGGCATATCATGGAGTTTGTGGAACGCCATTGTCGACCGGGTCTTCAATTCAAGGGGACTCGAATATCGGTCGGGGATCTAGAGAGGCTAGAAACCCGTGCAGTGGCCGCAGCTGTGCTGCGAATCCTGGGCAGCCAGGCGTTCCATCACATCACCGGTGGGCAGATGATGATAGTGGAGAGTGTGCTGGGTGGGACCTACTTTGGGTGGGCCCAAATGATGCTGGTGGCACTAAAGCGACAATTGCCACTATGCAGGCGGCAGGTGAATCATGATTGCTCATATGGGACTTTATTGTGCGCCTTCTTCTTTGAGAAGATCCCGACCTTGAGGCCGCGTGTGCAGCTTCCAGATGGGGGCCCGAGAGAGCCCAGGATGCGTCGTTGGGGACGACTACTCTGCAGAGGAGGAGGAGGGGCGGTCGGGCGAGTGTTTCGACCAAAGTTTTTTGCCCATTGGGATCAGATGCCGTTGTACATAGACGACTACCCATATAGTGGGATGAGCTACTGTGGGGATCCGGAGCTGCCACTTCCGTCTGGTCGAGTCTGGGGGCCCGATGGTAAGTGACAAATTGCTATTCTTATATGGGCATGTTAAAGTTTTTGAATAGTAAATAATGATAATGATTCAGGGACTTTTGGTATGCGAGATATATGCCAGAGTAAACCGTAGGATATATGGGACGACCGTGAAAAGTTTTGATCTGGTCCAGTGGAGTCGAGACGAGCGCAAAATGAGATACGGCCGCCCTCACGGAGGACATCCTTCAGTGTAGATAATGACATTGTTGACAGATATCGGAGCGCGGGTGGCAGGATTTAGACGACCAGTACAAAGAGCCATGTGTTGGTCTCCCCTCGGAGTGGCGAGGTATCATGCGGCGCATGGCGATGGCTGGTCAAGCTATGCGTGATCTACATGCTGCAGGGGCAGAGCCATTGGCCCGGGAGCCTCCAGATAGTGATTAGGGGCATATGGTGCCCCCTCTGATGTATGTAGGGGCAGGTGGTGCCCCCTAGAATGTATGGGGGGGCATATGGTGCCCCCAGTTTTTGGATTTTGTTTGGAACATGCTATGGGCATGTCGTATGTATATGTATGGAGGGGCATATGGTGCCCCCAGTTTTTGTGAACAAAAGGAGAGCTTACAACTAGGCCTTGATGTTGGAGGCGTCCTTAGGTGAAAATCTGAGTCATTCACCTAGCTCAAAATCATTCCTTCTCCCATGCACTTAGGCTTAATCACGATGCTAGCATGCAAAGGGATGAGAGTTCAGACGAGTCTGACAATGATCAACCAAGATCTAAGTTTTGGGGAATGAGGGATGTGAATTTATAGCAAGGTGAAGGATTTTGGGAGCCCATGAAAGGAGGATGAAGGCCCACTTTCTAAGGGATGATCCCCCATGGATGAGATCAAGGCTCTATAATGAGAGAGCTCGACCTTATCATCTTTGTTCAACAACCAACTCGTTGACCCTTGAGCTTCTAGAGGTCAAAAATTCTCCTCCATTTGAGGAAGCACTACCAGAAATGGGATCAACGGAGTTTTCCAATAATTTAAGGCATTGAGAGTGTTTGGCCAGAACTAGGAAAAGGACACCAATGCAGCGATGGCACAAGGAAGGGCACCAACCCAAGAAACTACGAATTTGAAAAAGTTTCTTCAGTAATATTTCAAAGAAGTATTCTTTGGATATTCAGGGGGATATGTTAACATATTTCTTAATGATGTAAAAATTTCACAGGATTCATCATGGGCTATTTTAGGATCGGGGACGGGAAAATGAGCATGGCGAAAATTTACTGTGTAACAGGTAGCATAGGTGGAAAATAATATTTGAAAAATAATGAGGAGGTATCAATATTGACATATCAAATGAAGTGGTTGTTGAATTCGAACAAGAAGTTGCAGCATCTACACTAGTGTGGAACCAATAGGTCCTAGCATCACCTATAGTAGTGTGGGACCAATAGGTCCTAGAACACCTACACTGGTGTGGGCTAAATTTGGTGCAGTGTCTATTTTAATTTTCCCTTAACTAAAATGGACAATAAATTGTAATCTTATCTCAAAATCACTTGTAATAGTTAACTGAGTGTGATAAACTCAATTATCTCATGAATTTTGAGTTGAGGGTAGTTGGTGATTCATGTAGAGTAATTATATTTGTAACAAAGTTCGAAGTGCAGTTGGTGCATTATTTAATGCATGACAAATCTAGTTAACTCGATCTAGGTGAGTTAAAGTCAGTTGAGCTAGTTGTAATTGTTTGTTGCACTAGTGAGAAATCAAGTGAATTAAATATTATTTAATTCATAGTCAGTGATCTAACATGCAACTTATGATTTACTATTATTAGCTGCATGCATGTCATTTCCAGTGGAGACCCAGTTGAGACAAAGGTGAAAGGGATGTTAACTATCAGTTGTAGGATTATTGAGTTGCACCCATGAACCCAAACACACATTGGATTTCCCATTATCCTTGCACATTTTAGGAAGGCCAAAATTCCTAAAGAATAGGGATTTTATTCATCAGTAATCACGCAAGCAAGGCAGGTTGTTTAGAGGATGAGAATTGGCTAAAAGTTGGCCAATTTTGTCCAGGATAGTGTGAGACAATTAGTTGAGTGCTGGAGACTCTTGTGAGAAGAGTGCATTATAATTTTTTCATGTTTCCATGCTAAATATACAATAGAAGATAGCAGGGTTTTGAGCAGCAAGCTTTCCTGGGAATTTATCTATGTTGTGGTTTGATTTGATTCTTTCTTTGCTTCATGTGATTGGCGATTGTGTTTAATTTCCGCAATTGATTTGTAGAAGAGATTCAGTATCTATATTTAGTACATTGTTAGATCATAATTAATACATGATATACATATTGTTTTTATAATGTCTACATGGTATCAAAGCACAGGAAATCACTATAGTGGAGGAGAAGTTGAGTTTGTGGCTGAATAGAATTCGAATTTGCAGAAGACTTTCTTGGTGCTATAATTGATTCAGGATCAAAATGGCTTTCAATGGCTTGAGATTGGAGTATGCACTCCAGGGTAGTTCTAACTATATTTCTTGGAAATACAAAATCGAGGTAGTACTGGAGGATAATGGATTGAAGGAATTCATTGACAATGATGTTCCCAAACCCGCTTTGACAGATGCTACAAATCTTGATACCTGGTAAAAGAAAGATTCAAAGGCAAGAAGGATCTTACTAGAGGAAGTACGAGACCACATTGCCTCAAGTCTCCATGGCAAAGTGAAACCATATGAAATTTGGAAAGCTTTGAAAGATCTATTTCAGAGCAGCACTGATCATAGAAAATTTCCACTGAAGGATAAACTCAGGAAGATAAAAATGGAGAAAGGCGACTCCATGAAATAATATTTAACAAAAATTTTCCAATGTCGGGATAAGCTTGGGAGCGCTGGCATTACTATCACTGATGATGATTTGGTGAACCTAGATCTTCTAGGACTTCCCAAGAGTTGGCATAGTTATCAGGACTATGTCAATGGAAGGGAAAAGCTGCCAGATTGGGAACGACTTTGATCGGATTTGGTGCAAGAAGAATTTAGGTGGAATACTAGAGATGGATCTTCATCTAAGAATTAAGATGAAGATGATTGTGCTTTGGCTTCCAAGGCGAAGAAGGGGAAAGGAAAGAAATTCCATTCCAAATCTGAGTCCGGTAAAGATGAAAAGAAGTATGACATGACTAGAGTGAAGTGTTTTCATTGTCATGAGCATGGACATTATGCCACTAATTGTCCACAAAAGAAGAAGAACAAGAAGGATTCAGGATCTATAGTTGGTGAGGCTTTGGCCTCGCAATTTGAGCTTGACTTCTCTCTCATTGCATGGATGGTTTCAAGTGTAATGGGATCGAAGTGGTATTTGGATAGTGGTGCATCCTTTCACATGACGGGAGACAAAGAACTTTTCAGTAGCTTGGAGGCGAAGGACCTCCAAATTCATATCGAAATGGGTGATGACGGGCAGTATAGTGCTACCAAGATTGGTACCATTAACTTTCATATACATTCAGGTAAACCCTTTCAATTAAAATATGTAATGCATGTACCAGGATTGAAGAGAAATTTGGTCTCAGTTGCAATTTTGGAGGATAGAGGCTATGATGTTGTTTTCAGTGAAGGAAAAGCTTTCCTTCGACACAAAACAATAGGACAAGCCAATAATATTGGGATTCGAGTTAAGAATCTCTATAAACTTGATGTAGATGGTTGCACAGCATTGATGGGTTAGGTGGACAAAGTGGTGAGCCCGGATTAGGGTGAGTTATGGCACATGAGATTGGGTCATCTTCACCACAGAGCCTTGAAGGTCATGCAACAGATTTCCACGGGTCTTCCCAAGGGTACACTTGCATAATCAGACACATGCAAGGGATGTACTATGGAGAATTGTGCAAAGGCCAATTTTCATGAGAAGGAGAACCGAGCTTCGGAAATACTTGAGAGAGTTCACTCAGATGTGTGGTGACCATTATCTACTTCTTCGATATAAAATCATAAGTACTATGTGATATTTATTGATGACTTTTCTCAAAAATTTTGGATCTACTTCATGCAGAAGAAATATCAGACATTCTCAAAGTTTCTTGAGTTTAAAGCACTGGTGGAGAAAGACACGGGGAAGCATGTGAAGGCTCTTAAGAGAGACAATGGTGGTGAGTACATCTCCAATGAATTCAAGAACTTCTGCAGCAAATAAGGAATTTAGAGAGAACTGATTGCGCCTCATAACCCACAACAGAATGGGGTCACAGAAAGAAAGAATAGAACAATTGTGGGTGCAGCACAAGCAATGTTGCATGATCAGGGCCTACCGTTGCATTGCATCTGTGGGCAAAGGCATGAAACACAGCAATATTTGTGCAAAACCGTTGTCCTCATAGGATACTTGGCATGAGTACACCAGAAGAGGCTTTTACTTGAAATAAACCTGATGTTTCACACTTTACGATTTTTGGCTCATCTGTTTATGTGCATGTGACCAAAGACGCTAGGAAGAAGCTGGAACCAACAGCTGATATTGGGATATTTTTGGGGTACATTGAAACTCTGCACAAATATAGGATGTATTTTCCAAACAGTAGAATGATTGATGTGCGACGGGATATAAAATTTGGTGAGGAGAAAGCCATGTGATTATCCCTTGAGAGGGAGTTGTATTTGCATGCAGAGGAGGAACTCTTGGTTCCAAATAATGAACCTCAAGATGTGGATCAGCCACATACAGAAGATCGTGGAGTGGCAGAAAACACTCATGCATATCCATCCACCAAAAATGGTAGAAGGCGCACCACAGAAGCTGATAGATTGAGACTTGATGCTGCAGAGAATGTAGGAGCCCCTACTTCACTGTGCAGATAGAGACAGTCTCTAGAAATTTTTACTAGATACATGGATCTTAGGAGAAAGTGTATTGTGACAGAACCATCTTCCTTTCAAGAGGCAGTGCAGCAACCAATTTGGGTTGATGCAATGGTAGAGTATGACTCCATCGTCAAGAATAGTGTATGGGAGATTGTCCAAAGACCGGTCGGTAAATCAGTGGTTGGATCTAGATGGATCTACAAGGTAAAACAAGTTGCTGATGGGAATGTGGAGAAGTACAAGGCTAGATTTTTGGCCCGAGGATTCTCACAAATTGAGGGGTCGACTATGATGACACTTTCG
This sequence comes from Pinus albicaulis, assembly GCA_034641835.2. NCBI lineage: Eukaryota > Viridiplantae > Streptophyta > Pinopsida > Pinales > Pinaceae > Pinus > Pinus albicaulis. The sequence continues at coordinate 39,577 of JAXQQM020060243.1, read as the reverse complement.
CACCAGTTGCGAGGTACTCTTCCATTATATCTATCCTTGCACTCTCAATGCAGATGGATGTGAAAATCGTGTTTCTCAATGGCGTTATTGAGGAAGAAGTGTACATTGAGCAGCCATAAGGTTTTGAGATCTCTGACAGTGAGACGCATGTGCGTCGACTCAAGAGAGCACTATATGGGCTGAAGCAAGCACCTCGTGCTTGGTACACTCGGATTGACAGCTATTTCACCGGATTGGGCTTCACCAAAAGTGAAGCGGATGCTAACTTGTACCAGATTGTGGTTGATGGTAATATTTTTATTATCGTACTTTATGTTGATGATTTAATTTTGACAGGTGATGAGCAGTTGATACACTGATTCAAGGAGGATCTTGCAAGGGAGTTTGAAATTAAGGACATGGGACTCCTTCACTATTTCCTTGGTTTGGAAATATGGCAGCGGGATGGTGAATTTTTTGTTTCTCAATGCAAGTATGCCAAAGAGGTACTGGGTAAGTTTCACATGGATAGATGTAAACCCATGAACACTCATCTTCCAGGAAGTTGGAGGAAAGAGGATGCTACTTCTAGAGAAGTAGTGGATGCTACTGTCTACTGGCAACTAGTAGGTTCACTGATGTACTTGGTGAACACCAGACCAGAAATTTGCTACGCATTTATCTAGTTGAGTTAAGCTATGGTTAAGTCAACCAAGCCTTTTTGGAAGGTAGGGAAGCATGTCTTGAGATATCTCATGGGCACTACATAGTATGGATTATGGTATAGAGGGAGTGAAGCTTCAAGGCTTGAAGGATGCAGATTGGGCAGGAAGTCCATCAAACATAAGGAGCACATCAAGAGGGATATTCAGCATAGAATCGAAAACGATTTCTTGGTAAAGTAGGAAATAGTAATTTGTGGCACTCAGTTTAGTAGAGGCAGAGTACATGGCAACAAGACAAGCTGCATGTGAGGCCATCTAGATGAGAAAGATCCTGGTTGGTTTCTTTGGTTCTCAGATGGATCTAACAGTGATACATTCTGATAACCAGAGTTGCATTAAACTCTTGGTTAATCTTGTGTTTCATGATAGGTCCAAGCACATATACATCTGGTACCACCATCTCAGAGATTGTGTTCAAAGGCACATAATGTTACTTTATTACATTCGCACGGAAGATGAGGATGAAAATATTCTGACGTAGATGCTCACCAGGAGAAAATTCGAATACCATAGAGGTAGGATCAGTGTGGCATATAATCCCTTTATTTTTGATAGGGAGTGTTGAAGTCTAACAAGAAATTGCAGCGCCTACACTAGTGTGGGACCAAGAGGTCCTAGAAGCACCTACAATAGTGTGGTACCAAGAGGTCCTAACAGCGCCTACACTAGTGTGGGACCAATAGGTCCTAGCAGCACCTACACTAGTGTGGGATTAATAGATCTTAGAAACACCTACACTGGTGTGGGCTAAATTTGGTGCAGTGTCTATTTTAATTTTCCCTTAACTAAAATCGACAATAAAATGTAATATTATCTCATAATCACTTGTAATAGTTAACTCAGTGTGATAAACTCAGTTAGCTCATGAATTCGAGTTGAGGGTAGTTGGTGAGGCATGTAGAGTAATTCTAGTTGTAATAGAGTTCGAAGTGCAGTTGGTGCATTAGTTAATGCATGAGAAATGTAATATTCCCAAATGGGAAAAGCAGCAATATATTGCATAAACAAGGAAATAGCAATGATAAATCAACACATCATGATATGATACAAATGTACAACCATCTTATTAAACATATCAATAAATAATAGGCACAATATCATGAGGATCAAGTCACTCAAGTAATAGAAAGCAAGCCCCCAAAAGGAAAATATGCAAATACATGAGAAACACTACTATACAAATGCCATGAGCCATGACAGCACAGTTTAAGGGCATAAAATGCTACAGGAATGATATAAAAATGTAGATATGTTGTTATAGATCTCAAAAGGTGTTGGGGCTAGAGATCTATGCTCCCAAACACATTTCCAAGACAACCCAGAAAGGGTTTCCGGAAGTACCCAAAAGTACAAAATGCCAGAATACATCCCTAGGTCTAAATATCAGCTACAAACTGAATAATGGAAGGAGGTGGTTGAAATTATGTAGAAATGAATATAAATACTCCAATAGATCCTCCAAGTGAAAGGTTGATCCCCTCACTGAAGATCTCACCCTCCCAATTCAGGCACTGAAACCTCCACTGCAAGTGCTCACTAGAATAACGTAGTGCTCACTAGAATAACGCAGTCAAAGAGGGATTTTGCACTGTAGATGATGGGAATAGGTTGGCCTGTTGTCAAGATGTGAAATAAATATGAAGAACCTCCTTTTCTGATATCCCAATGAGAATAATGCTTCCTCCCATGAAAAACTATCTCAGAAAGTGGGTTTCTCAACCCTCCACTGCAACACCCTGCAACACAACACAAATCTGAACAGACATTGCGCTGTAGTTGAAGACTGAAGCTTGGCTAGAATGCTGGAATGTGGAAATGATATTACAATACTCTTCCGAGATTCTACCTCAAGGAAAGAGGTGGGATTCCCGCTCGGGAACACCCTATGTTAAACAACACAACAATCTCAGCTAAACAGTTAGAAAGTGCAAGAAGTCATACAGACCACAAAATCAATAATCAATAACATAACCATCTATGGTTGTCTTACCCTCCTTATAAACAATGTGAGCCTTATCACCTTGGGTCCCACTCATTAAAGCCACTACTATCATGGATACTTCCTCCCATTCACACTACTTTGTCTCTCATTGATGATCCACTCCCTCCATACTGGCATTGTTGATTTAGTCAAACTTGACCTTGTCCACATGCATTAGCCCCTGTCCACACATGAGGGTGATTTATACAGCTATTAAGATGATCCCTTTTCACATTAAGATGGATTTTATTCCTGCTAAAGAGATTTATGGGTCTCCCTACCCATTTATTCATCTAACTAACAAGAGAAAAAATTAATATTCCAATTAGCTGTATGCTAATTTAGGAATATTACAAAAAATCAGTGAACTCAATCTAGGTGAGTTAAAGTCATTTGAGCTAGTTGTAACTGTTCATTTCACTAGTGAGAGATCAAGTGAATTAAATATTATTTAATTCACCATCAGTGATCTAACATGCAACTGATGATTTACTATTATTAGTTGCATGCATGTCAGTTCCAGTGGAGACCCAGTTGAGACAAAGGTGAAAGAGATGTTAACTATCAGTTGTAGGATTATTGGGTTGAACACATGCAACCAAACACACATTGGATTTCCCATGATCCTTGTGCAGTTTAGGAAGGCCAAAATTCCTAAATAATATGGATTTCATTCATCATGAATTGCGCAAGCAAGGCAGGCTTTTTAGAGGTTGAGAATTGGATAAAAGTTGGCCAGTTTTGTCTAGGACAGTGTGAGACAATTAGTTGAGTGGTCGAGACTCTTGTGAGAAGAGTGCATTTAAATTATTTCATGTTTCCATGTTGAATATATGTCAATAGAAGATAGTGGGTTTTTGAGCAGCAAGCTTTCCCCGGGAAATTATCTTTGTTGTGGTTTGATTTTATTCTTTCTTTGCTTCATGTGATCAACGATTGTGTTTAATTTCCGCAATTGATTTGTAGAAGCGATTCAGTATCTAGCTTTAGTACATTGTTAGATCAAATTGAGTCCATGATATACATATTGTTTGTATAATTTCTACAGTGGTTATGGAAGAACCCTACTTCGTTAAATATTTGAGTGTTCAACTACCTAGAGAGGAGGAAGTTGAGTAGCAATATGAGTCCTTCCCATTTGACATCTAGAGTCAAAGTCTCAAGAGGTTGACATGCAAAATAAAGGGAGGTAAGCATGTGAAGGTAGATGTACATGTTATAGAAGAAGTTTTCCTCAACGTTAAATATGTTCACCTTGATCCAAGTGGATATTGGTGGCCACTCGCCTATTCCACTTGGGCCCCCACCATTGTCTCTTTCAGTTTTTCAGTTTCGGCATAACTTACTATTTTTAGCAGTTTTTCGGGTCCTGAACTTCTGGAGCCGTTTTGAGGCCCTAAACGACGTTTTTTGGGCATCGCGCCTCCAGAAAATATCATTCTGTTTCAAAATGACATTCATCAAGAAAGTTGTAGTCCTCGAATAGAGCTTTCTAATGATGTATCATGTGCGTCAAACGGAGATAGTATGCCAAAGTTACGTCCCTGGGAAGTTGAAACACCAATTTACCCAAACGGAGCCCATAGTTTTGGCGCTTCATCTCCTAGGGTTAGGTTTCCGGATGTTTAGGGTTCTCCATTGTTTCTCAATAATAAATAGGCCCTTGAGCCTCATTGTAACTCAGGTCATAGGCTTGTAGCCTCCATATCTCTTCTCAGAGATAGCTACCAGCGCCCTAGCTAGTTTTATTTCCATTCTGTCTGTAAGCAAATTTCAGTTCTTTGATATTATTGAAATGAAGTGTTATTTCCACTGCATCTCTGTATTTATGGTTATATGCTTATTCTGTTGCTTTCCTGCATAAATCCAGATCAGTGATATTAGAAGGGGTCTGCTTTTTCTCGATCCTTCTTTGCATGTCCCCAACAAGGTCGGGGTATAAGGAGCTAGGGCTTGATCTGGTGGAACCTTTCCAAGATCAGCCTCGCAAACCTCGATGGACGCCCATGGGGGACGAAAAGAAAGATGAGGGAGTAAGAGATCCTATCAAAATATTGCTCGAGGAGGCCCTCGAAAAACAAAGGAATGTGATGATGGATAACTTTGTTCAGATCCTTCAACGGCTGCCCACCGGCGGCGCATCTGCATCCAGCAGCCACTCTAGAGGTGCGACTCCTTTTAAGGTACAAGTAAATTTTGACATTCCCATATTTGAGGTTCAAATAGATGCAGATGTCGTAGATAGATGGTTGAATCTATTAGAAGGATATTTTTCTGTTCATGACTTTTTCAGACCGGGAGAAGATTATTTTTTCACTCCTCAAAGCTACCCCCCATGTTAAGGACTGGTGGGAAACCCATCGGTGGAGAATGTATGACCGTAATTAACCCTCTCGTTTCCTTTCAACTGCACAACTTGGAATTCTTTCCGAGACGCCGTCAAGGAACAGCACTATCCCGTGGGGAGCTATGAGGACAAGTACATACAATGGACCACGCTGCGACAACAAAAGGATCAAGATGTGCATGAGCTGACGAATCTGTTCCATACCCTGCGCACAAAGTTGGGTATCAAAGATTCAGAGAAACATTTGGTGCTAAAGTTATCAAGGTTATGCCTTTCAGATGGTAGGGAGAAATGGAGTTCTCGACATCTCCTCGCTTGGTACGACTTTATCTTAGGTATGCTGCCAAGATTGAGTAGAAAATCAAACGAGAAGAAGCGAGACTTTGGATGCGAATCAAAAACGAGAAGATTGCTTCCGCCCAGCGAACAAAGGACGAGCTAAGGAATGGCGGCTAAAGACAACACAGCGGAAGCCACGAAAACGCCGCCTTTTGCAAAGCCAAATAAGGACACGGGAAAGTGGTAGAGTTCCATAAGAGCTCCACTCACAACACAAGTGAGTGTCGGGCCAAAGCGATCCCATTTGGTCGTAAGGATGAGCTCGGTCGGATGCATGCTCCGACTACGAATCGAGAACCTAAAAAGAGGAATGAAAAAGGAAACAGTTATTGATGCGGAGTCCAATGCCCACTTTGTTGCCACTACAAAGATCCGGAAGGAGGAAACGAGAAGATCCGGAGGAGGAGGAACGTCTCTTCCCACTCCCATATGTGGGTAAAGGGCTCCCACAGCCTGCAATTCATTGTCGGCATGATAGGAGCCAAAAATAACCTCATTTCGATGAATGTCGTGAGCGGTTGGGTTTGCGACCACGGCTCACCCACATCCCGCACATCGAATTTGGCTTCTGAGATGAGATCTCCGCATCGCTTTGACGGTGCCGCCTTCCTTGTAGCCTTCAAGCCCTTCACGGATGAGGTATTGTGTCTAATTGTCTATTGATGTTTACGATGTATTATTAGGACAACCATATAACCTTCAAACCTTGTATTTGTGTATGATGTCGACCTTGTCTTGTCATTGTTACTTTGGGAAATAAGTTGTACGGATACCGGAAGTGCCCCTCCTACGGCTATCTCTTTGGTTGCGCAAAACAATGCGGTAGCTCATTCTCCCCAAACGGGGAAATTGTTTTCTGAGTGATCCGCGGGGCAAGAAGAAGCGTGGCCACGACCTCCGGTGTGGGGCTCCTGCGCAACCGCGACAAATGGATAAGGTTGTGGAGGATGCGGGGACATCTTCACCTCACCCACGAGAGGTTCCTCTGCTGACCCAAATTCGAAACTTTGATTGATCGACCCCGAGTGCGTCACTACCCAGTAAGGAGCGGGTCTATCGGCGCTGCAGTACGGAAATGATGAAATCAAGAGGCGATTAGGAGGCTGAGCACGAAAAAGTCATCGGACAAGTTCCGCCATGCTGTGGGGCTGGGTCGTGTTGGTACGAGAAGAAGGATGGGACGTGGAGACTACGTGACTATAGAGGCGTTGAACAAGATCCTTTGTCCCGAAATAGGTACCCAATCCACGGATTGGTAACCCTCGACCGACTCAAAGGTGCAAAATATTTCAACAAGATTGGCTTTGAAGTACGGGTATCACAGTACCAATTGAACCCTGCGATGTGTGAAGGCTGCCTTCAAGTCCAAGGAAGGCCTTTTTGAATGGCTAGTCATGCCTTTCGGGTTGACGAATGCTCTGCAACATTCATGAGGATGATGGACGACATCTTGCGGCCATTCACAACTCATTGTAGTGAAGTGTACTTGGATGACATTCTAATCTTCGGCCAGAACTTGGGAAGAGCACCTTCACCACACTCAGAACGGGTCACTCCAAACAACGTGGCAACACCAAGTTGTGTGCCAATACGGAGAAGTGCACGTTTGGCATGACCCGGAGTTCGATGTTGGGATACCATTATTAATGAAGAGGGTGCATGTGGATCCGGCCAAGATCCAAGTCCTTCGGGATTGGCAGTACCCAACCACATAACAAAGCCCGCGACTTTCGGGTCTTGCTAATTTCTACCGTAGATTCGTGTTGGGATTCTCTCATATCACTTGGCCCTTGAGTCGTCTGCCAAGGGAGGAGCGAGAGAAAAATTCTTTTGGTCGAAACCTCAACGAAGGCATTCACGAAATTGAAAAATCGCCTCACTGTTACTTGATGCTCACATTACCGGACTTACCGACGAAGCCATTTGAGATCGAGACGGATGCCTGCGACTATGCTATTGGGGAAGTTCTTACTCAACGGGGACATCAGGTGGCATATCACGGTGAGACATTGTACGGGAACGGGTTCGCAGTATCCCTATGACAAAGAAATGTATTCCATTGTGCAAGCACATCGACAATGGAAGCATTACATTTTGGGGGAAGGAAACAATCATCCACAGGACCCGCCGGCCTTTGCAATTCATACGGACACGAGGGAAGTTGCGGAATGATCGCCATAAGAAGTGGTCCACATATATGTGATTTCATTTGAACATCAAGTACAAGAAGAGTAGCACCAATAATGTTCTGGGCCCTTTCAGAAGTGACACAGGTACGTGGCGCTCACTAGTGCTCAACTCTTGTGGGCACGAGACTTACGATTGGCCGCTTCTCTATGAGAGTGATCCGGAAATTCGGCCACACTTGCAAGGCACTCTTGTACGCAAGTTCCAAATTTTCACCTCAAGATGCACTTTTATGTCACACAGGACACCTTTGTGTTCCTTCAGCGAGCGTGCCAAGATGATATGGGAAGCACGCACTACGGTCGATGCATTTGGGCATTTCGATTCGAGAAAATAGTAGCGATACTACGAAGTATTTCTATTGGCCGAACCTTTGAAAGGATGTCCAGAAGCACATCGGATCTGCCTTGCTTGTGCCATTGCCAAACCGACCATCCAAGAAGCAGCCTATATACTCCACTACCTACCCCTAGTCGACCTTAGAATCCATCTCCATGGTTACATGTCGAGGCTGCCTTCTGCAAGAATGGAAATAGCGTGTTTCGTGGTCATTGGCTGATTCTCGAAGATGGCCATTATGGCGACTGTGAAGAGCTATCACGGCGAAGCCTTTGCTAAGCTCTTCTTTGAACGAGTGTGGGTGCACTTTGGGATCCCATAGTCCCTGTCATGTCATATCGAGATAGCGAGTTTCCTCAACACATTTTGGTCGACCTGCGAGTCGATGTTGGACCACAAAGCTCACCCGAGTCCATAGCTTTCCATCCCAAACGGATGGCCGGACGGTCGTCAGCGAGAATGATTGTACACATTTTGCGCATGTACAATTCAAAGCATCCACGCACATGGGACGAGAGCCTCCCCTATGTACAACATAGTTACGGGGGCTCTCCACGGTCGATTGGCCGTAGCCCCTTTCGGGTGGGCTTGGGATTCCACGACCACTATGTCCCATTGACGTAGCCATGCCATTTGCGGTACACTTAGGCGGAGTTCGGCTCATGTCCGTTACGAAGTTGACAAAGAAAGTAGCTACTTCGAGCATTCAACATCCGCCAATAGGTTCATGATATATTGGACGAACCAATGCGAAGTACAAGCGGCGGCATGATCAACTTCGGGTGTCGCTGTCGGTGGGCGACAAACTGTCAACTACATTTGTAGAAGGAGCGCCTCCTTGGACCCACCGCAAGCTTCTCTCGCTCGGTACGGGCAAGAGTACACCATCACCGAGTTTGTGGAAAAGCAGTGGCAGCATGAACTTAGTATTCCTCCCATTCCTTGATACGCACCAGGTATTCAATGGATGCCTTAGTCATACTTCCACCTCCTGCTAGACACCTCGGACATTGCGGAACAACTCACACCAACGAGGTTAAACCCAGTTTGCATGGAACGAGGCCACCAGTTGTATCATGGACATGCAAATCAAGAACACTCGCCAACATAAAAGATCAGGTTGTATCGGGACATCACGAAGTGGCCAACTCTGCACGAGGAAGTGGTTCACAGAGGACCAAGTTCGGCGAGAAATTTCATATCTCATGGAGGAACTTAATGCAATGGGACCAAATTGCTTCCCCTGAAAGGGGGGAATGATCCAAGTGGATATTGATGACACCGCCTGTTACGCAGGCCCCCATACGTGCTCTCTTTCATTTTTCGGTTTTCGACATAACTTACAATTTTTAGCGATTTTCCAGATACGAACTTCGGGCCCGTTTTGAGGCTAACGGCCGTTTTTTGGGCATCGCGCCTCCAGCGAATATCATTTTTTTCAAGAATTACATTTGCGACGAAAGTTGTAGTCCTCGGATAGAGCTTTCTAATGATGTATCATGTCACGTCAAACGAATATTCGCAAATTTACGTCCACAGGAAGTTGAAACACCAATTTACCCAAACGGGGCCCATAGTTTGGCACTTCATCTCCTAGGGTTGGGTTTTTGGATGTTTAGGGTTCTCCATTGTTTCTCAATAATAAATGAGCCCTCGGCCTCTGTAACTCAGTTCGAGGAGAACTGTATTTTTATCTCTTCTCGGAGATAGCTACCGGCGCCTAACTAGTTTATTTCCATTGTACGTAAGCAAATTTCGGTTCTTTGATATTATTGAAATGAAGTGTTATTTCACGTGCATCTCGTCATTGTCTTTATGGTTATATGTGATACATTGCGTTCCTACATAAATCCGGATCACACCTACTTTCCATATGTGCTCTTATGTGGAATTTCTTGAAATGACCAACGAAAAACTAGAAGAAATGCATGTAGAAACTTTAATACACAAATGATAAAATCTGTGGCAGAAAAAAATGGCAGGAAATCATGTTATCAAGTAGTGCATAATATTTCATTGAATTTAGCTCATTTGGGGACACTTTGCTCAACTCAAACATTGAGCAATTTTACTAGTCAAAAGTAAGCATTGTGGATATTCCATTGGACACATCATGACAACATGTCTACTAAAATATATTATAAAATATATAAATCTACTGTATGAGGGTTAATTTCTCCTTAGATTTATGGATATGTTAATTATTGTCTATTGTGTATGCATGCAGATTATAATTATACAAAAAATTATAGAACGATGAAATAAAACTCAAAAATAATAAATTAACAAAGATATTATTTAGAAAACCCTTTTGGAGAAAACACGGCGGAAGGGTGAGGTTTCAACTGCTCTCTTTCTCTAAATGGAAAATGGATTCAGAAATTACAAAGGAGTCGAGATGTGGATTGTGGAGTTTACAATTATAGTGCACAAACCCTCTATGTTTTTCTCTCTCACTATCCACTCTCGGCTACTCTACTCATCTACTGGAGATAAAATGCACTCGAATATAATGGAACCCCTTTCCCTCCTAGTTGTCTTGTTATATCACAACTTGATAACCTACTAGTGGTTAAGTTTTGAATCCTTGACACCCAACTAGAGTTACAATATTGACTCTTCGAGAGTATTCTTCATAATTATTATGTAGATAGCCTCTGTATCCATGAATAATGGGAGCTTATGTAGGACCCTCTCAAAGCATAGGGTCAAAATAAAAAATGTAAACTTTCAAGTGGTGTATTTGTTGCACATGGAATCCAATTGAGGTGATTTTTGCAACATGGGAGAAAGGTATATGTGTATCAAATAGGGCTAAAGGTTCCTCATAAGATTGATAAATTCTACCCCCAAAAAAACACCATTTGATGCCTTAGATTTCTTTGGAATGTTTCAAATCCCAATTCACCAAGTAGGACACCTTATTAAATTGTTTCTATGAGTTGATTCCTCCACTTTTTCCCTCTTAAAGCATCAATATGGATGAAAAAAAATATAATGGTATAATCTACATAAAAATATTCTCATTTTGCAGAGCTTTTTGACCCCAAAAGTTTCCACTAAGCCAGCGTGGTGAAAATTTTCCTCCACCTTCTCTTAGGTGCACCATTTAGCTTTGGTTGGAAGTTATCCTTTCAACTTCCATCCACCAAGCCATGCACCCTTTTTCCTGTGAATTTATACCTACAAAACTACAGTCTCTATCAACTCCACTAGAGCATGCAACGCCAGAAATTTCTACATAAGGTATGACCTATTCACTCTTCTTGATCTAGCATTGAAGGCTCATAGAGTTTAAATTCTCTACAGACTCTCATTATAGTGAAAGTGTGTGGGGGAGTATATCTTGAGCCTATAGGAATTATCTCCCACCTTCTAGTATCTCAAAGGGACCATATCATAGAGCCTTGGAATTTGTTACCGGGACCATGTAGCCTTTCCTTGTTCAATTGTAACCATACTTTGTCTTATTTTGCTTTGAACAATCTTTCTTTTATGTTGATCATGCTTGCCCTATTAATTTTCCTATGAATTTTGCAATGTATCTTGTACCTATAGATGGATTTACTAAGTTTATCAAACTTTCTCTGCCCTTAAGGCATCCCTTGTAAGATCCTACCTCATTCCTCATCGTTGCTCATATGCAATATCGAAGGTGAAGGTGGAAACGCTTAAAACAAGTTTCAAATGGGGACTTACTAATAGAAGTGTGAATTAATTTATTATAAGAGTGTTGTATATATACCCAATTTTTGTCCCAAGTCTTCAGAAGTGATTCCTAGTATAACCCTCAAAAGTTGCACCAAAGTCTCTGTTAACAACACGGAAAGTAAATGTGACGGAAGATGACATTAATTAATGTCATGCAAAAGGATTCTGAGGGCTGAAACATTACGAAGTCTGGAAAGTATTTAAAAATATCTAAGGTTTGAGGAAAATCAAATTTGAACTAGTCCTAAATGTTATTTGTGCGCATAATCCTACGTGAAGAGCACCTTTCGCGCTCCTTTTTCCCGATATGCACGCAATCAGGAGTGGCAAGATGTCACTGCTCAGGGACCACACAAAGCAAAGGACAAGTGATGCCTTGCTTGCCCAGCCACCCAGGACAGCCACAGCTGCCCTCCTTAGACACTATGTGAGCACCTGAAAGGAATCATATCCCTCTCCACCATCCTCCATGTACTAAGAGAGGGAAGGGAGGATTTGAAATCTCATATATAAGACCACCATGAGATGAATAATTGGTGAACACATTGTTATCTTGGCCGAAGGAATTTCCCAAGAAATACACGGCCAATGTGTGAAATTTGGAGCTGAAGATAGAGGGGACTAAATTGTTGGCCACCCAACAAGTTCGAGTCCAACACGATAGAGAGAGAGGGAGACGGCACCGAGCAAAGCTTGGGATAAAAACATCACGCCCGAGGACACGGAACCATTGTCTAGGGGCCCTTTGGCAAGAGGGTAAAGTTTCACACTTATTACTACCAACACTCAATAGAAGGGCCTAGAGCTACCATTCATGTTGTCGTTTGACTCTTTCCGGAGAGCTTTCGTGTTTATTTGTTTAGTTTTTAGTTTAGTTTTATTTTACATATGCATGATATTTCTCTATATAGTATGCTTATTGATTCTAGCTTGTTCCCACTAACTTGCTTAGAAGCTCCACTTCTTTTTTCTTTATTTACCAATAACTTAAGTGGGTATACCACACCCCTTAAGTTAGGTGTGATTCGTACATACATGCACCAAACACACTACAACGAGTTGGCGACTCCACTAACATTTATTACCAAGTTTATGTGGTTGTGCCTTTTTTGTAAAAGCATTTGTACGTATCATGGAGAGTGGATGCGAATTTCCCTAATTTCTCTTTCGGTCCCTAGTTCATCCCAAGTCACAATGCAAGTAAACAACTCCAAAAAATTATCTTGCGGGAATTTGCATACGTTTTTCTCCTCACAAAAGTGCAAGGCACGCGTTAAACTAACTCGTGCGCGAGAGAGCACCCTGTCTCTCGGCCTTTTTGTGCGCAAAAATACAAAATAAGAGAAATTTCTCCCAAGTTTCTTTCCTGCTTGTAAGGTGCTTGGCAGCCTAATACACTTTCCCGGCTGCTGGATTTGTTTTGTGACTTGTTAAGCTCACTCTTAGTGCTTTTTGTAGGCTTAGTGTAGTTTGCTTATACGATATGATATTATATAAGATTTATATACTATCATATGGGTATAGGTTCCACCCACCCCTTCAACCTTTGGTTGTCCTTGGTTGATGGGACCCCATCACTCCACTCCCCTTGGGTCCCGAGGACCTCAAATGGCCTTTGGCTTCTTTGTATGAACCTTTTGCCTTTGGAAATGAACGAGTAGGGGGTTTCATTGGCGACGACGACCTTGAAGTGGTTTTTCTGAAGAACTAAGCAAGCACGATGAAGAATCTCTAATATTTACATTAGCATGTGCGCAGCCTTTAAGTTTGAAATGTGTATCGTTAGATAGAGCAGGCCCGGTATATGCAAAACGAGTGAATCAATAGTTAGATGGACCTTCAACGGAGGTTATGGGTCCTTCAACCTTTGGTTGATCTTTCCGTAACCTTCGGTTGTATTATTCAACCTTTGGTTGATTAATAGAGTTCCACTCCCAAGTTTATTTTTGCAAAGTTCACATCATGAGTGAAGATTCGCAATCTGCGAAATATGTGGAGGTGTGGAGGATGGTTTGTGAGGGAATTTTGGCTTTTGGGGGTGTCGTGGAGGATGATTTGTGTGGAGGATGAACCATCCTCCCTGCAGTCTATGACTCATTGTGGCCATAAATTGGATATGTTACGTAAGCGGCGGAGTTCGAGATGAGACTGAGAACTCTCCCTCTCCGGCTACTTCAAATAATACTAAATATAAGTATCGACAAAAGCATAGGCAGTGGCTTGTTAAGTCCTAACTCTTTTCTAGATTGTAAGGTGAATCAAAATACTCGTAAGTATCAAAATCACTCCAATCGTAAGTAATGAAAATATGAATCTTTAAATCGTAAAAGATCACTTTAGCTACGCATAACAAATAGCCCTACATCTATTATGGCTGAAAAATATCTTTAAATGCAATGAGGTGATCCAAACAATGTTTGCACAAATCCGGATCTAAGCACAAAATACATTGAAGATAAAATAAAATGGCTCCTTAAATACGATAAACGAAATAAAGAACAATGTATTTAAAGAATTTTATATTATATTAAAATGGGGCTTTGAGAGGAAAACAAGAAAAGGTGTTTCAGTTCTCCTCAATAGTAGGTTCTTGAAAGTCCTCAATGTTTCGGATCTAAATTCCTCTCTTATTGGTGTAGAAAAACCCGGGACAAACCACTACAGAACAATGGGAGCTCCTAAAGCAAAAAATGGAAAATGGTGACCATTAGTAGATCCCGGAAGTGATCTAATGCAATGGAGGTGACTAATGAATGGGGAAAACCCTTCTATTTATAACAAAATATTGGGGTGTTCCGAACTCGGTGCATGAATAAAAATATTATTAATCAGAATTAGAATCACCCTTTAGGAATATTTTATTATATTTGGAGGGGAAAGGATTTTTGACTTGGGTCGATTCCTTTATTTATAAATAACGAATAAATAAATTATTTATTTATTATTTTAGGGAAATGATGGGATATAATTAAATAAATAATGGTTTATTTAATTATTTATATGTGATTTAGTCAAATTTAACTAAGAATATTATTTAAATAATGATTTAAATAACTTATTCTTAGGAAATAATTAAATAAATAAGGATTTATTTAATTAATTTGTATTTTTAGGTTAAATATAGTAAAATATTATAAAGGAATAAGTTATTTCACGTGGTGAAAGCTTAATTTTACTTAGGGTAAAAATTGGTCTTACATGGTGTACTTGGGTTCATCTAATGATAATGAGTTAGATGACCAAAAAAATGGTGTAACAAAATTTCCCCCCAACATGCAGTGTTAGGAGCAAATCGTATGGCAGTACATTAAAACTCAATCACTAGACAATAAGAAATGAGAGAGGGCTAAGGTAGACTAAAGTGCTAAAGGACTAGACCACGGAGACGAGACTTACGGAGTGCAACAGAGATCTCTAGATTATGAAGTGAGTACATGCTAAAGGCGGCGGGGGAGGCATACCTATTGCTTGTCGAGACAATAGTACAAACAATAAGGCACCCGAAGAAAACCACGGAGCCTTAATAATAAAACATGGTCGGCCTAAACATAGACGGATATATAGAATGATGAATCCCACTTACATACGATGCACCTAGATAATACGTCGGGAGTACATTGAAAATGCGGCCAGATGATGGAGCTTAGTGAAATGAAGTCGCCTTCACTAGTGGGCCAGCAGGGAAAGATGCAGCGCAAATCCATTTTTAGACATATGGAGCATGGTCCGGGGGTTGCGGTATGTTATTATTGGAGTATTGTTCATGTTGGTAAATAGATGGACCTCTATTTTTTGACCTATAGGTCGGAGGTAGGTCGAAGTCTGTTTTTAGGCTACTGTCTAAAAAATAGGGAAGTCAAATATTATTTACCTTAATAATATTTGGACTCTAAGCAATGGAGTTTACTCTCTTGGAGCACTTCGGTTCGAGCCTTGGAAGTGGCTCATGCATCGCGCTGGAAGATTACGCTATTCCCAAGGGTTTGGTGAGCACATGCATGGTTGACTTCGATTGAGACCGATGGCGGAGAAGTTTGGTGGAGTTAATGAGACGGCTAGTGGAGTTGTGTTGGTTTAACTTAGTTGAACTAGTTGAGATTAGTTTAACTAGCTAATCAACTGGTTATGGTGGAGTGAATTAAATATTATTTAATTCATTAATTAGTAACTCATTATTCAACTCAAGAACACATCGAGTTCCTACGGTGCGCCAATCGATTCGGTGGAGACCGATGAGGTAGATGAAAGGGTGGAGTTGGCTATCGGTGGCGACATCGGTTGTGTATTACCACTTGGAGGGGAATTTCCCATGATGATTGCGTTGTCAAATAGAGTCCAGACCTTAGATCTCTATATAGACAAGCCATGATTGCGCAATAGAGGCGAAGGCAATTGGTGGTGAGTTTGAACAGAGTAGCTGTTCAAAACCAAGCTAGTTTTTGTGTAACTTCATGAGAAAGTAATGAGTACTTGTGAGAGTATTGTGCGAGTTTGTTACATGTTTTATCCATTATAATATACACAACTGAAGCATGGGGTTTCAGTATAATATTTTCCCATACATCTTGTGTTAATGTGTATGATGAATTGATGTGCTATCGCTTGTTTTATTTCCGCATGTTTGATGATGCGAGTGGAAGAGATTATGTGTTGCATATAAATTCAGATTGTATGTGATCGGGATAGTCTCGGTGGATATTTAATCATTATTCAGCAAATTTCTACATGGTATCGGAGCTATTGAACGGAGGTCAGTCATCACGGTGATTACAAACTTATTTCGGTAGACGAGGTACGCATGCGGGCCGGGTAGCCTCGGATTCATCTTTCTTCGGAAAGTGAAGATGCAGTAAATGCCTTGCGGTCAATCTGCATGCTAGAAATAATTTGTTCTCGCGAATCTAGAGCGATTGAGCTTTGAGGGTGGAATTCAAAATTTTGCGGCAGTTTTGTTTTCTTGGTGTCGGTGTTGAAAAATGTCTTTCAACAAATTTACCTTTCGAATATCAATAACGAAGGCGAGTTCGAATTATGTTGCATGGAAGGATCGCATGGAGCGAGTATTAGAAGATAATGGTCGAAAGGTTCGTAGATACGGATGTCAGCGATCCTGGCAACGAAGTCGAAGCATGGCAAAAGAAGATGGAGAAGTGTCGAAGGATCTACATTGGAGGGCGTCGAGGATCATATTGTATCCGGCACGCCAGAAAACGCTTCTCCATATTTAATGTGGAAAGATTTGACGGATCTATTCGGAAGTAAGAGCGACAAGGAAGAAATTTGGCGCTCAAAAAGATAAGCTCGGGAACATCAAGATGGAGAAAGCTGGCAATTATCGCCAAATACCTCACAGTTCACTCGGTACGAGAGATGGTGGGAAGTGTGGGGAGGTGGTATCGAAAACCGAGGACATAGTCGACACGGCTCTCCTTGGTCCAGAAGGCTTGGCACTCATATCAAGATAGTTTCAATGGTCGGGAGAAAGGTACCACGAATGGGAGCGCCTTTGGGCGGATCTCATGCGGGGAGAGATAAGGAGGACTACTCGAGATGGATCTTCATCGAAGGGAGTTGATGAAGAAAATTACTGGCACCCCAATTTGCCAAAGTAAAGAAGAGAAGAGTAAAGAAAACTTCTCATTCGAGTTACAAGGAGCAAGAAGCGAGGATATGGTGAAAGTCGTGTTTTCCTTTGCCATGATCAAGGACATTATGCTGGTGTCAAAGAAGAAAAGAAGAACAAGCAAAGCGGGAAGATGCGGATGGAGAAGCTTTGGCTTCACGATTCGAGCTTGACTTTCCTTTGATCGCATGCTTGGTTTCAAGTGTGATGGGATCGGTGTGGTTCTTGGACGGCGGTGCGTCATTTCATATGACGGGGAGATGAGATTTGTTCTCGGATACGGAGGACAAAGATTTGGGTGTGCACATCGAGATGGGCGATGATGGTAGATACGGTGCGGCGGTATCGGTGCCATATCCTTTAGAGGAGTACGAAGTAGCCCTTTGTATTGAAGGATGTCATGCATATACTGGATTGAAGAAGAACTTGATCTACGTAGCGTGTTGGAAGATAAGGGGTATGATGTGGTCTTCGGTGAGGCGAAGGAAAAGCCTTCTGCACGGTGAACTGGAGAGACCGGAGAAAATGGGGGTTTGAACCAGAGCCTTTATCGATTTGCGGGTAGATAGGTACAACGCGGCTTAATAGCATGCAAGGCGGGGAGAAGTGGTGAGGCACGGATGATAAAGGCGAGCGTGGCACGGAGATTGGGCCACCTTGCGAAGTGGAGCTTTGAAAGATCCTGCAGCAGATTTCTCTTTGGGCTTCCCTAAGGGCACTCTTGCGCGATTCAGAGATGAGTGCAAGGGGTGTGCCCAGGGAAGTATGTGAAAGCCACCTTTCACGAGAAGGATAGTCGCGCCCGACGATCCTTAAGAAGGGATTCACAGAGACGACCATGGTCGCTTTCTCGGTCCCAGCCGACGACGAAGCACCGGAGTATGTGATCTTTGTTGATGATTTCTCTGAAAGTGCTGATCTTCTTCATGCGGAGAAGAAGAGCGATACATTCGTGAAGTTACGTGAGTTTAAAGCCTTTGGTCGAGAAGGAGTCGGGGGGAGAAAGGCTGATTTCTCTAAGGAGCGACGGTGGTGGTCGAATTCATCTCGGGCGGGTCAGGAGTTCGCGAGCGCGAAGGGATTCGGAGAGGCTCATCGCACCCCGCAACCCACAAGCGAACGGGGTGGGCCCGGCGGAAGAACGAACGATCGTGGGTGTTGCACGAGGGCGATGTTGCATGATCAGGGGCCTACCCCTTCACTTGTGAGGCCGGGCATGCAATACGGCGGTGTATGTGCGGGGTTCGTTGTCCTCAAAAGGTTCTTGGCATGAGTACACCGGAGGAGGCTTATTCTGGCGAGAGGCACGATATTTCCCATTTGCGGATTTTTGGTTCTCTGTCTGTGCATGTGACGAAGGATGCGAGAAGGAAAATTTGGATCCAAGCTTGCTAAGGTTGGAATATTTGTGGGGGTACCATGATACACCTCACAACTATCGGGTGTATTTGTCGGGGAGCCGGTCGCAAGGCCCCTGGTGACGCGACGGAATGTAAAATTTCGGAGGAGAAAGCCATGCGGTGTTAGCTTGAGGAGGGAGCTACACTTGCATGCGAGATGGAGGCATTGGTTCTAAGGAGGAGAAAGCACGGATGTGGATCGATACAAGAGGAAGTTAGGGAGGTGGAGGAAGAAACCACCCATGTAGCGCCACCCCGCCAGAGGAGCATGCGCACCCTACGGAAAGGCCGAGCGGCCACAGCTCCAGGGATGCAAAGAAGGTTGTAGGACCACCTACGGCACGGCGCGAACGGGCGATCCCGCAGGATACGGTACCGCCCCGGATACATGGCTCTTGTGGTGTGTGTCGTGAGCGAACCATCCTCTTTTTTGAGGAAGTTGTGGAGGAACCCGCATGGGTTGATGCCATGATTGAAGAATATGATTCGATCGTCGAGAGCAGTGCATGGGTGTCCCAAGGCCCGGAGGGGGAAATCGGTGGTGGGTTCGCGATGGATCTGAAAGTGAATCGGTGAAGACGCCCAGGGTGTGGAGAAGTACAAGGCAAGATTTGTGTGGTAGCTTCTCACGAATCGAGATCAGCTATGAGGAGACCTTTGCCTGTCGCAAAGGTACTCTTCCATACGGACGAATCCTTGCTCTCTCGGCGCGGATGGGGTGGCACAGCTACCCTTGAAATGGATATGACTGGGTCCTCGATGGAGTTATTGAGGAGGAGGTGTACATAGAGCGACACAAACTGAGATCCGGCGGTGGTGTATGTTGTGTCGACTCAGAAACCTTGTACGGTAGAAGCAAGCACCTTGTGCTTGGTACACTCGGATGAACGGCTACTTCAACGGGCTTCGATTCTCCAGTGAAGCCTTGGATCCTAACACCTTTTGAGATTGTGGTGGAGGGAAGGCATTGATCATCGTCTTTGTATGTAGATGATCGATTTTAATGGCGATGAGCGATTGATACTTTCATGCGAGAGGATCTTGCACGAGAGTTTGACATGAAGGACTTGGGCATCCTTCATTATTTCTAGGATTGGAGATTTGGCCGGCCATGACAGAAGAGCTATTTGTTTCTCGGGGCAAGTATGCCGGGAGATTACGGAGAGGTTCAACATGCAAGGCGCAAGCTTTGTTGACCTCCTCTTCTGGTGGTTGGAGGAAGGGGAGGATGCTACTTCGGCGGA
This sequence comes from Pinus albicaulis, assembly GCA_034641835.2. Classification (NCBI taxonomy): domain Eukaryota; kingdom Viridiplantae; phylum Streptophyta; class Pinopsida; order Pinales; family Pinaceae; genus Pinus; species Pinus albicaulis. Next base: position 19,702 of record JAXQQM020060243.1, on the reverse strand, counting down.
GGTAGTGGATGCCGCTGTCCCCATCATCCCGGCCGGTTGGTGGGGTCGCTTATGTATCTGGTCGATACACGACCGTATATATATGGGGTTAACGACTTCATGGCGCGTTCGTCTGCAAGCTCTTTTGGAAGCGAGGCAAGCATGCGTGCTATAATGAGGCACATCGGGATATGGTTCATGGTACGAACGGAGATCGGTTGAGACGACGCAAGCTGCAGTTGGTATCATCATGTCTGGAAGATTGTGTTCGAGCGGGAGAATCATGTTCTTTCACTATGTTCCCACGGAGGATCGGGATGCGACATCCGGCGAGCGCTGCCGAGGGCAGAGTTCGAATTCCACGGAAGGTAGGATAGGGGTTGCGGATAATCCATATCTTTTACGAGAGGAGTGTTAATCTTGTGTGAATGATGGAGGCTGCGTGGAGAATAGAGCCGCCTTCACTAAGTATGAGCACGAGCAAATTCGCGCAAAATCTATTTTTAGACTATGTCTATTTTTAGACATATGGGCCATAGGTCAGGGGTTGCGGTATGTTATTCTTGGAGTATTGGTCATGTTGGTAAAAATAGATGAGCCTATTCATGACCTATAGGTCGATAGGTCGAAGTCTATTTTTAGGCTTGCCTATCTAAAAAATAGGGAAGTCAAATATTATTTACCCTTAATAATATTTGGACTCTAAACTTGACGGTTACTCTCTTGGATCACTTCGGTTCGAGCCTTGGAAGTGGCTCATGCATCGACGGAGGAATTATGCTATTCCCAAGGGTTTGGTGATCACATGCATGGTTGACTTCAGTTAGGACTTCGGTGGCGAAGTTTGGTGGAGTTAATGAGACGACTAGTGGAGTTGTGTTCGGTTTTGACTTAGTTGAACTAGTTGAGATTAGTTTAACTGGCTAATCAACTAGTTATGAGTGGAGTGAATTAAATATTATTTAATTCATTAATTATTCATGTCGAGCCGTAGTTCACCTACGGTCGCAATCGGTTCGGTGGAGACCGGTGAAAGATAGATGAAAGGGTGGAGTTAGCTATCGGAGTGGCGACATCGGTTGTGCATGAGATTTGCACACACTTGGAAGAAATTTCCCATGATGATTGCGCTGTCAAGACAAGGAAATTCGAACCTTGGATCTCTATATAGACGAGGCCATGATTACAATAGAGGCAAAGGCAATTGGTCATTGAGTTTGAACCGATGGCACGGTAGAAACCAATCTAGTTTGTGTGTAACTTCATGAAAGTGCGGTACTTGTGAGGAGTATTGTACGAGTTTGTTACATGTTTTCTCCATTATAATATACATAATAGCTAACATAGTTTTCAGCTATAAGCTTTCCCTATGCTCTTGTGTTAATGTGTATGATGAATTGATGTGATATCGCTTGTTTATTTCGCATGTTTGATGATGCGAGTGGAAGAGATTATGTGTTGCATATAAATTCGAATTGTATGTGATAAAAGGATAGTCTCGGTGGATAATTAGTAATTTATTCAGCCAATTTCTCTAAGGAATTATGCAAAATATTTTTAGTACATGAGATAAAAATACACCCAAATACCCCTACACCTTAGGGAAGGGCTGTAAAAATACGATACATGCAAATCGAATAGGCGATGTAGCGGTACAGAAGTGAGTATCATCAAATAAGAGGAGGCGCATCGAGGGCTGAAATGAAGAATTCATCCGAACATGTGTTACCTACGGGGCCACCCCCACTCCCATGAGGGTTGAGACGACTCACACACACCGGGGAATCACCAATGGTTATTCTTTATCCTTTGGACCATCAAATGTATAGATCACGATCATGCGAAAAGAGTTCGAACAGAATTCTACATGAATAAGCACGGAGTAAATGAGGCGATGTCGCGAGTCAGATCCACTGTGGTGAGGAAATATGGGAACCCCAACGAAGGCACAGAAAATAGTAGAGCGAATCACGGACAAATACTAATGATGATGAAATGGGTGATATGAAGTAGCGGGTGAACAGGTTCCTTCGACCCCAGAGAACCAGGGAGCATGAATGGCTTAGCGACAGCGACACAATGTCAAGGAGGATAGGCAGTAATGGTATAAAGGCTGCACAATGTGCGACACGAGAGGGACCCAGCGATGAAGGATGGAGGGCTATAGCGGGATACAAAGGGACTCGGACGAACTCATGACGGATGAGGACTCAACTCGGATGCAAGCAAGGGCGACTAAGTGCACGATGAATTAATGGGGAACCATAAAAGCATGGTACGATGAGGTGTCTCTGTGAAAAAAAATCAACACGAACGAAGACATTAAGGGGCAAAGTGGTGCCCAAGTACAAGTATTTTTAAGTGAAGAAATTTGATTTTGAGAAGAAATTGAAGAGAGACCCTTCATGGAAAAAATGTGTCGTGATGAAGTATCAAAAACATGAAAAACTATCGAGCTTACATTTGAGTGCTCGGTGAGAGCTTTCCAACGGTGCGGATGGTTTTTTCAAATGGGGCTACGGTTTGGTCGCGGCGAGGGCGAAGAAAAAACGAGGAGTTTTTCTTAATAAGGCGTTTCCCTCCAAAATAATTCATTTGCTTGTGTGAGTTTGTGGTGAATGTGGAGAGGAGAGAAGGCCCTAAATCTTGCGGTGATCGTAGCGGACAAGGCGGCCAGATTTGGAATCGTGATCGGGATCGGTGCCGAGTAGAGGGCCTAATCTACTCTTTGTTTTTGGTGGATTCAAAGTTCGAGATTAGGGTTTTAAATCTCGATGTACCCCTACTTCATCATTACGGTCGGGGTACTTTTTGGGGAAAAAAGCGTGACACAGGACGCAAGTTTGATACGAAAAAGTGCGGCCTGGCGAAGTTGCCCAAAAAGTGCGACTGTTCGTGTGCGTGGTTTCGGTGTTGTTATGGGTTGATATTCGGTTTTGTGTAAGTAAATGCGATTTGTGTTTGTCAATAGTGACAAAGATGATGGTTTTGTGCGGATATGGCAGATATACGGATCAAGTGGAAGAGAGCTGGTACATTACGGATGGAGATCCAAGCGGATCGGGGTGTGAATCATGCATTGGCTAGGTATAGAGTTACGAATTTTTTTAGAACCCTTTGATGAGAGTGGGAGCCCTTGTTGGCCAGGGATATGTTTGTGTAACAGCTCAAAAATAGAAGAAAAGAGATATAAACGCCTTAGAAATAAGCCACTTCGAGGGGGGCAACCTCCAATACATTACATAAATGAACAATTCTTGGATGATACGAAATGAACAAAACCTCCTTCTATATATAGGAGTCCATGGGGCCACAATTAATCCTAGTGGGGCCACGATGTAATCTAGCACGACCTAACAATAATAATGTGAGGGCATAATAATAACAATATGGGGGTTACGGGGGGTACAATAATAACAATAAGGGGGCTACACTAACATAATAATGGGATACACTATTAATATAGGGACTTAGCATGCCCCTCTCCTTCAAACAAGTGTTGTCCTCAACGCTTGATTATTGTGATGCTCTTGTATAAAATTCTCATCCTCCCATGTGAAATATTCTACGGGAAAGTTCTTCCACTTCTTTGAGATACTACGAAATTGATCGTACTTGTCGAGTTCTTATTTCTATGAAGTTTGCTTCATAACATCTTTCGATGTGATGTTGATCTTCTTTTGTTGTTTCAATAGATTAACACCAAAGTTGGGTTATCCTTTGAGGTTAGAACTTCTTGTTGATGCTCAACACAATGTCTTCCACTAATTTATCATCCATGTTAGCTATTATTTGATCCTTCAAACTATCCCACTTAGCCTCCAATTACGCTTTTAAACCATCTATTTCATCTTCAATTGCTCTTCGTAAGATTGAAACTTGTTGCACTTGCTCTTGTAATTTTGATAGATCATGTTGCAATTCTTCATCTTCATGAGTCATGGTAGAGCCTTCGAAGGAAGCTTGATGGGTGTTGAATTATTTTTAGGGGGCCATTTTAGAATCCAATATTGATAACTATTCTACAATATGCCCCTTGGGAATCAATTCAGCTTGATTCTTCAAACAAGACCTGCGATTCGGAAAAAAATACACACCTTTTACTTGCTTTGAGGAGCTCGATATTGAGAGCAGATTATCTCTTTTAATGATTGAAAATATTCAATATCTAAATTCAACCACACAACAATAGCCCTGCGAAGCTTCTTTCAAATGCCACGGAGTCTAACCTAATTTGGATTCTCAGGAACAAAGTTGTGTCAATCTCCCACAATGACCTAATTACGGGTAGTTCGATTAAGAAAACTTGTAGGACTTGCCACGTGTCACTGTTTCATCCTTTGTCTCTGAAATTGATATCAAGAAACTATGATACATTTTACTTGCGACCACTTTTAACGACGCTCAAATCCCTTTGCCCGGAGAGAGAGTTATTGAACTTTTCCCACGATCGCCTCTTTGAGATTAAATTCGAGAACTGAAAAAGCACTACCTTCCACGGATCATATCTCCAAAAATATTACGAACCAAGCTCTAAAATTTTTTTGAAAACTTTCACTCGGGATTTCAGCTTCGCACCATATGAATTTTAGATTGAACCTTCGTAGAAAAAAATTTATAGCGAAAAAATTCCACGATGACTGTTTAGGAGCTTGAAAAAATACCTAACTTCCACGGATGATATCTCTGAAAATATTCCCGAACCAAGCTTTGGGGTACAGACAATCTTTGCCTCGGGATTTTAGCTTCGCACCCTAAAAACTTCAACCACGAAACTTCGTAAGAAAAATTTATAGCGAAAATTCCATGATGACACATTTGGAGCGAGCGAAACCCTAGAATCGAAGGCTACGTACGATGTTGTGTAACTTGACTCCAAAAAAATAGAAGAAAAAGAGATATCAACGCCTTAGAAATAAGCCACTTCGAGGAAACCTCCAATACATTACATAAATGAACAATTCTTGGATGATGATACAAATGAACACAAAACCTCCTTCTATATAGGAGTCCGCAGGGCCTGATATAATCCTAGTGGGGCCACGATGTAATCTAGCGAGCCTAACAATAATAGTAGCAAGGGCACTAATAATAACAATATAGATTCTTGAAGTGAAATAATAACGATAAGGGCTACACTAACATAAGAATAGGATACTATTAATATAGGGACTTAACGATTATCGATTATTGGGATCCAAATCATGAGACGTTTATAGTGCGGGGGGCACAGGATCAGAGCTAACGGTCTGGGGTTACCAATGTTCTTGACTGGTCTCCCGTGGGGATGGTGGGAAATGCGGTATTCACGGGGGCGTAACATTATGGAGTTTTTTAGCGACGTTGTCGACCGAGGTGTACGAGTCGAAAGGGACTCGGATATCCGTGAGGGATCTAGAGAGGTTGGAGACCCGAGGTGGCGGCCGCGGCAATTTTTGTGATCTTGGGCAACCGAAGCGTTCATCACACATCAACGGAGAGCAGATGATGATTGTAGAGAGTGTGATGATGGGACCTACTATGGGTGACCTGAGATGATGTTAATGTCAGAGTGAAATGACAGTACATCACTGAAACCGTGTGAATCACAGTTGTGCCTATGGGACGGTATTGTGCTCTTTCTTTACAACGAGAAAATCCCGACCTTACAACCTCATGTACGATTCTCGGATGGTGGCGGGAAGGCCGCGCGGATGCGTCGGTCGGGCAGCCTCTTGTAGAGGAGGAGAAGCGGCGGTCGGATGGAGTGCCAGGCCGAGTTCTTGGCCCATTGGGATCGGATGCCTTTATACATGGCTTGTTATCCCTATAGTGGGATGAGTTAATGGGGAAGCGTCACAGGACTTACACATGCTTTGGTTGAGTATGGGGGCGATGGTAAGTGACAAGAAACTAATGCATTGTGTGCATTGTAGATTTTATGACTAGTATTCATGGTACTAATCCTTATACTGGAATGTAGATATAGCTGCGGTAAGCCGTGGGATATGGGACGACACACGTGAGCGGAGCTACGGTACAAGTGGATCAGGAACGGCACAAACGAGGATGTGGCCACTCTGTTGAAGGACATCCATCGTAGATGTGAGGGGAGCTGCGGTCGATGTGTCGGAACGTGGTTGGCGAGGATTTAGACGACCGGTACATAGAGTTATGTATTGGGCTACCTCGAATGGCGGTATCATGCGACGCATGGCGATGTCGGAGTCGGTGTGTGTGATCTACGAGCTGCGGAGGCGAGCCATTAGCTCGGGATCCTCAGTGATTAGATGTGGGGCGAGGTGGTGCCCCCCGGTGTACATGTGAGGCAAGTGGTGCATTTTTTGTAGTGTAACATCTTTATGGGCATGTCATATATTCCAGAGTAGATGGACTCCAAAAACACATGTTATATAAGATATATGATTTTTATGCAGTTTTTTGATGGTGTTAAATGTTATTGTCTTTTGTATGATAAATGCCATTCTAGAACACGACCCCATTTGCAGAACCGAGGCCGCAGGGGGTAAAGATGACTTATCTTTGTCGAGCGAGATTACGGGAATAGTGACTTGCCCCATCGGCATAGCCCGGATAATGTGTGGACGGAGGCGGGTGGAATAATGTGTCACAAGACAAGAAATGGGAGGATGAGAAGAAATATGGCAGCATGAGTGAGGTAGACATCCAGCGTCTGTGGGAGGGAGCGATCGAGGGTAGGAAGTCTGGGACTCATAGGTCGATGAGAGGGAGATGAATGAGAACCATGGGATAAAGAGTAGGAACTCATGTTGCAAAGAACATCGGGAGATACGGATGGTATGATCGTGATTATGGGAGGAAATGGAAAGGTCAGGGAAACCATACGACGCTATGAAGCTACAATCATCGGTATGGGAAGAGGCGCCGGATACGGGTCATCACGAGGAATGACGGAAGAATAGGTAAAAATATGGTCGAAAACATGAAGGACTAGAATGTGTACGAGAGAGGATCAAAGCGAACGGATGGAGTGGATTCGGAGGAATGTACTCTAAGGGTTGTGCGGATGATGATGAGTATAGGAGGAAAAATGTTCGACATCTCAACATCAAGGAGGAATGTCAATGGTAGTAGGGGGTATACTCGGAAGTGAACTTGGCCTTTGTATTGAGCAAGGATGGGAGAAATGATTGATTTTGTTCAACTTCGTACTACATGAATGACCTCTAAAGAGGCTCGGTAATGCATGAGGTGAGGAAAATGGTGATAATAATGGCCATGGACACACACGAGCACGGGAGGTTTGTTAGTGCGAAAGAGTCTTTGGGTTCTTGGGTTGCGGATGAGGAAAAAACGAGTTTCGAGGACCGTAGATTCGAACACGACTTTAACCATGGGTTTGGATACGGGGCAACTTGAGACAAGTATGGGTGGGATGGCTGGAAATGCCTGGCATCACACAAACCTAAAAGGCTTAGCTGGTGGGAGGGTAGGGTCGGGTGCGGTGGCCTTGTCTTTGGATGCCCCCTTGAGTTTTTGTTTTGCTGTGGGCTGTCGCCGGCACATGAGGGAAGAGGTCTGCGGAGGGGCTAGGGGCAACGTAGCGGTGGAAGGAGTGAAGAGGGCTCGGTTGCACGGGTGTCACGGCAATGTGGTTTGGGGTGGCGGTGGGAGTCTCGGGCCCCGGAGGAGTAAGATATCATACGGTATTCCCAAGGTTAAATTAGGGAGGAAAGGGGAGTGGCCATGATGGGAACAAAATAGACGTCGACCCCGAGAAGGTATGCGACCGGCTGAAGTGTGGCTTCGGGGAGGGACGGCTCCCATATGGTGGAGACCTAAGGGCGGCCTAGGGAGGTAGGGCGGTTCCGAGTGTGAGGTGGATGGGAAGATCAGGAAAAGGAGTTTCGGAGGGCGGAAGCGAAGGGCTAGGAGGAGCGGAGGTTGTGGTGGGCGAGATTGAGGTTGATGACTAGGCAAGAGCGAGGGAGTTTGTGAAGGTCGGCCACGAGACGAGTTGCATCGTAGGCAGTCGCTAAGCTGGCGTCGAGAGGAGGAGGAGGAGGACTAGGAAAAGTTCCAAGCAAGGAGGAGTCTTCGTAGACGCCAGAAGAAACGATGGTCGTCGACTGGTTGGCTTATTGGTGATAGTAGAATCGTGGACTCGGGGGAATCAAGAGATTTTGGTTCATGGTAAGTCGAGAATTTCTGGTCAATCGTGACAATCTTGCCATTATGAGGGGAAAAAATCTTGCGGTGGGTGTTGCGGATGGGACGGCGGGGCATGGCATAGTGTAACTGCCCCAAAAGAATGTTGTAGTCAAGAGGGCGTCGATAACTTCAACGTCGACACAAACGGAGTCTTGCAACGGTGATAGGACAATTACGGAATAGGCCAATGGGGTGGGAGCATGGCCATCCCACGCACGAAGGGTGATTGTGGAAGGGGCAGCTTAAGTTTGAGGTTGTTTCCAAACTGAAGTGTAAATTACACGAGTAGATTCCCCCTCATCAATAATACAGAGCAACATTGGCATTCGATTTTAGTGGGATTTGAAAGCATAGCCGAAGGAGAAGGGGGATGGTGCGATTGACGAACGTCGAAAAATCAATTGATTACATCGGCGGGATCTACGACACACACGGCGAGATAGTAGAGCCTTATTTTGAAAGGACACGGCGGAGGAGTTCCGGTGTTGAAATAGCGGCGGAAGTTGTACGAGATCATCTACTATCTTGTGTAGATAGGCGGCCCAACCGGAGCGGCATTTCGGCATAATGGTCCCTTAGTAGTCTTGGGATGAACCTCAGCTTTGGGTGGAGAGAGTTGCAAGGGACCATTGGGTGTCGATAGAGGCTCGATAGGACACGAAGATGCGGACTCGGGAGACAAACGGAACGGGAGGCATGGAATATGTAAGGATGAGAGTTTGAAGGTTGAGGTCCGGTGAAAGTGGGTCGAGAGGCCATCATCGAGGAGAATCGGCCAATCGAAGGAACCCGAGAAGGGAAAGGTTGGTGGTTACCGGGGCATGAGATGGTTGAGTGGCCATGAATCCTTGTTGAGGGAAGGATCGATGGCTCTGTTGGGTTGAGAAGTAGCGGGGGTGGGAGGGATAGTAGGGGAGGAGTGTTCCCCGCACGGTGGCTGGTCCCATCACCCCATTTTGGTAATAAGGGGCAATCGTGAGTGTAGTGACCACAAACACCGCAGCACGAACGGGGCTTATTGGTGCGAAGCGGCTTTGTACGACTTGTTTGAGAGCCACCCAATAATTTGATTGGCAATGGTAAGTCAATCTTGAAGGTTGGATCCACGATTACTGACGGATTGATTGCCTTTTCTCTTTCTTTGGAGAAGGAAGAAAATTAGTTGCTTGTTGTGCAAATACTTACTGGAGTAGTACGTACGGTTGCGGGAGTGGAGAAGGCAACGGAATGGGAGGTCCAAATCTTGGAGGAGCTGGGACCGGGTTGTGGATACGGACGGGGTAGGATGGGTAGCATTGAGGTAAGCGAGTGTGGGCAAAAGGAGGAGGTATGTGTTATCTGGGTACATGCTACTGGAGGAAAGTGTCGGAGGGGTTGGCCCTCCACGGAGGAAACCATAGCCCATAAGAGGTTGAGCGAGAGATATGTGATGAGTTCCAATGATACCATCGGCGAGTGAGATGCCCCGAAGGCATTGGGAGTACTAGGAGCTTGGGGAGCTCGGAAGGACGCGGTATAAACATATTAGCTTGGGCATAGTGTTAGTATGAATCTTTCGTCGAAGTGTGCGATACCACTTTAGCTACGCGCATAACTAATAGCCCTAACATCAAATAAAAATTTGTCGATATCTTCGGATACGTAGTTAGTTGATCGAGACAAGAGATGCAACAACCGAGATCTATGCATAGAAAGACATTCGCCGGTAAAAATAAGGTTTTGCTCCATATATCCAATAGACGAGGCAAAGGCAATTTTTGAAAGAATTTTTCATCTAAAGGGCACACAGGAGGAAAACAAAGAAGGTGTTTCCAATTCTCCTCAATGGGATGGGTTCTTGGAAGTCCTCAGCACTTCAGATCTAGCATTTCTCTCTCCTGTTGGTGTAGAAAACCCGGACAAAGATAGAACTCAAAGGGAGCTCACACAGCAAATAATGGAAAATATGACAATGATAATGGCTCAAAGTCAGACCAAGAGTATAGATCCAGAGTGATCTAATACGCAACAAAAGGTGAAGAATGGTAGGAGAAACCCTCCTATTTATAACAAAATATTGGGTCATTCTAGATCTTGGTGCATGATTAAAATAACATTAACCAAATCTAGATCCACCTTTTATGGAATATTTTATTATATTTGTTGGAGGGAAAAAGTATTTGACATGGGTCAAATCCCTTTATTTATCAATAATAAATAAATAAATGATTTATTTATCATTTTAAGGAAGTGGTTGAAAGATAATCAAATAAATAATGATTTATTTAATTATTTATAGGTGATTTAGTCATATTTAACAAGGAATATTATTTAAATAAGATTTAAATAATTATTCCTAGAAAATAATAAGATAAATAAAGATTTATCTAATTAATTTCTTTGTTTTGGGTTAAACATGACCAGGAAAATCAAACAAATATAGGTTTGTTTAATATTTCCTTTTTGGGGTTTCCTGTTTAGACCATAAACAACCTAATAAATGTGTTTTATTAAGTTATTTAACATAGTGAAAGCAATTTTACTTAGGGTAAAATTGGTCTTACATGGTGTACTTGGGTCCATCTAATGATAGTAGGTTAGATGACCAAAAAATGGTGTAACAGATTGCCCCCCAGCGTGCGAGTGTGAGGAGCAAATCGTATGACCGAAGTACGTTGTAAGAACTCAATCACCAGACATCAAAAGGGAAGTCAGAGAGAGAAATGTAAGGTAGACTAATGTGCTAAAGAACTAGACCCTGAGGAGACGAGACTTACAGGTGCAACAAGTCTCTTTTTATGAGAGGGTACCTGAGCTAAAGGCGGCGGGGGAGGCATACCTATGCCCGCCGAGACAAAGTACAAAATAATAGTGTGTCCAGTAAACAAGGGACCGAACCATAAAGTACAACCGGCATTAACATGAGCCAGATAGAAATACAATGAGGTATCCCACATACATGTTGTGCCTGGGATAACAGCGAGGACTTATACAATAATATCTGAGTACATGAGATACAAATACAACCCAAATGCCCCCTGAAAATGGGGAAGGGCTCGCAAAATCTGACTGATACATGCAAATCAAAGAGGCGCTACAAGCGGCTAAGGCCGACATCATCAAATATATGGAGCTGCATCAAAGGCTGTAATGAAGAGGTCATCTGGGCATGTGGGGGGCTACCTGCAGGGCCACCCCCTCATGAGGGTTGAGACATCTCACACAAACCCAGGAATCACCAAGAGCTGCTGCTGCATCACTGAACCATCAAGTATACGGATCTCGATCATGCTGAAAGGAGCTGGAGTGGAGAAACAATCAAGTCAAAGGGGAAGGAGAGATCCCTTTGCCTGATCCGAGGCACCGAACAAGAGTGGAAGCTGGAACCAAGGTACACCGCCCTCTAGACCTGTCTTCTGGAATGAAGGAGCTGATGTCGATAGAAGGAGGTCCACCATAGGTGAGGCAATGAGAGATCCTCAACTAAGGCACGAGAGAAAATAGTAGAGCGACTGACAGACTAATACCAATGATGATGATGAAATGGAGGGGACTGAGTAGCGAATGGACGAATTCCCTTGTTAGAGCATAAAGGGCATGAATGGCATGGCAGCGACTGACACGATATCATGAGGGATAGGGGACAGTGGGACTGAAGGCCATAATGTGCGACACAAGAGAGGGATCAAGCAATTAAGGATGGAGGACTATAGCGGGGTACAAAGGGACTCGGGATAGACTCCATGGATGCGATGATGACTCAACTTGGATGCTCTAAACAAGGGCGACTCGATGGTGCTGCCACACAGTAAAGGTCCCATGGGGGACCATGAAAACATGAGTACAAGATGCTATCTCATGACGAAAATCGTCACGAACAAATACAAGTAAGGAGGCAAAGTGGTGCCCCAAGTACAAGTGTTGTAAGTGAGGAAATTCGATTTTCAGGGGAGGGGAAGTGACCCATCATGGACAAAATGTGTCGTGGTGAAGTATCAAATCAGAGCAAACTAACAGATACCCATTTGAGGGCTCGGTGAGAGCTTTCCAACGGTGCAGACGGTTTGTCAAACGGAGCTACGCTATGGTCGCAAATGGCAAAAGAAGAAACAAGGGTTCTCTTTTAATAAGGCGGTTTTCCCTCCAAATCCACTTATTTGCTAGTGTTGCTATGGTGAATGTAGAGAGGAGAGAAGGCCCTAAATCTTGCGGCGAGCGTAGCGGACAAACCGACCGTTGGAATCGAGATCCGTCAGTTGTAGGTAAGAGGCCTAACCTTACTCTTTCATTTTGATGGATTGAAAGTTCAGATTAGGGCCCAGAATCTCAGGAACAGAACCCCTTGCATCTTTTCGGCCGAGTCGCACTTTCTGGGCCAAAATCTGCGACCTGGGACGCAGGTTTTGGGAAAAAAAGGTGCGACCTGTCTCAGGAATTGGCAGAAAAGTGCGACCTGGAAGATGAGGGGGTTTTAGTGTTGTTTGATGGCCAAGAGTTGGGTTTTTGTGTTTGGTTACAGTATTCCCTATCAGTAGGCTGAAAAAGATGATGTTTTTTTGCAGATATTGCAGATATACGAGTTAAATGGAGAGAGAGAGACCTAGGTACATTACAGGCAGAGATCCAAGCAGATCAGGGTGTCCGTCGTGTGTTGGCCAGGTTTGGGGTTCTGAAGTTTTTGGAGAACCCTTTGATGAGAGCTGGAGAGCCCTTGTTGGCCTGGATTATCAGTTATTAGGATCCAGAGCATGAGGTCTTCGTAGTGCAGGGGCACAGGATCGAACTGACAGTCCAGGATGTGTATTTCCTGACAGGTCTCCCACCACTTGGGATGGTGGGAAATCTGCAGCCAGTGTTACCGCGGGGGCGGAACATCATGGAGTATGTGGAGCGGCATTGCCGACCGGGTCTCCAAGTCAAAGGGACGCGGATATCGATCGGGGACCTAGAGAGACTGGAGACCCGGGGAGTGGCCGCAGCAGTGCTGCGGATCCTGGGAAACCAGGCGTTCCATCACATCACTGGGGGGGCAGATGATGATCATAGAGAGTGTGTTGAGTGGGACCTACTATGGGTGGGCCCAAATGATGTTGGTGTCGTTAAAACGACAGCTGTCGCTTTGCAAGCGACAAGTGAACCATGATTGCTCGTATGAGACTTTATTGTGTTCCTTCTTTTTTGAGAAGATTCTGACCCTACGACCTCGTATACAGCTCCCAGATGGGGGCCCGAGAGAGCCCAGGATGCGCCGGTGGGGGCACCTACTGTGCAGAGGAGGAGGGGCGGTCGGATGGGTGTTTTGTCCTGAGTTTTTTGCCCATTGGGATCAGATGCCGCTATACATAGACGACTATCCCTATAGTGGGATGAGTTATTGTGGAGATCCGGACCTGCCACTTCCGCCTGGTCGATTATGGGGGCCCGATGGTAAGTGACAAATTACTATTCTTTTATGGGCATGTTAAAGTTATTGAATAGTAGATAGGGTATTGATTCATGCACTTTTGGTATGCAGATATAACTCCGGTAAAACCAGCCGGATATATGGGACGACCGGCAGCATTTGGAGCTGCAGGGCTGAGTGGGTCGAGAGCAGCGCGCAATGAGGATGCGGACGCCCTTCTCGAGGACATCCGCCGTAGATGCGAGAGGTTGCTGACCGGAGTTTCAGAGCGTGGGTGGCAAGACTTAGACGACCAGTACGTAGAGCCATGTGTTGGTCTACCCTCGGAATGGCGAGGTGTCATGCGGCGCATGGCGATGGCCGGTCAAGGCATACGTGATCTATGAGCTGCAGGAGCATAGCCATTGGCTCGGGATCTGCTAGATAGTGATTAGGTGTGGAGCATGTGGTGCCCCCTAGTGTGTATGTAGGGGCAAGTGGTGCCCCCAGTTTTGAGTTTTTGTAACATGCAATGGGCATGTCATATGTATCAGAGTAGATGGACTCTAAACACATGTTTTGTGAGACATATTATGGATATGCATCTTTTTTAATGATTATGAATGTTATTGTCTTGTATGAAATGCATGTGATAAATTCCAATCTAGAACATGGTTTGCAATACTATCTACATAGTGATTCTATTCTCGAGGTACATGGTTGAAAGTTATGGTTTCAAATTCACGTATCAAGAGTTTCACTCGTAAATATCGTCTAAACAACACAAGGTTACGCACACGATAAACACCATTTAGTTGCACGACAAGAAGTAGGGAACCCAAACGAACATGCAGATGGAGGATGCGATGAAAGAGGGCATCGGCTAATAGACCACGCACTGCATCATATTCGGCCTGATTATTGGTGGCAGTACCAATGCAGACCCCGTTTGAGAGAACAAGGGCATGCAAGGGGGTGAAAATGGCCATACCTGCTGAGGCTAGATTCCGGGAGTAACGACTTGCACCATCGGCATAACCGATATAGGGTGGGACGGGAGGTCCTGCGAAATAGTGTTACAAGACAACAAATGGGGGGAGGAGGGACAATGACGGCAGCGTGAGTGTACAGAAGACATCGAGCGGAAACTGCGGGAGGGAGTGCGATGAGCAGGATGGCTATGGCTCATATACAAACTAGAGGGTGGTATATGAGGGCTATAGGAGGTATGGCGGGGACTCGGGCTGCGGAGGTCAACAAAGATACGGGTGGAGTTATCTTGTGTAGGGGCGGAAAAGAGGGGGTCAAGCGAAACAACAGGGGAGGATTCAAGGGGAATGTGCTCCAAGGGTCTCGCAGATGATGATAGGTAAATAATGGTGGTAGTAGACTCCGTCATCTGGACATCAGGGGGAGAATGTCGATGGGAGCGGGTGGATCCTCAAGCTGACCCGAAGCATACTGCGCGAGGATGGGAGAGGCAGACTGATTTTGTTCAACCTCATACTCGCGGACTACTTCTAAAGAGGTGCGGTAATGCGTCAGGTGAGGACAATGGTGGGAATAATGGCCATGGACACCGCACAAAGCACATGGTTTGCTGGTGCGAGTAGTTTTTTGGTTCTTGGTTACGGACGAGGACGGGAGAGAGGGGTCAGGGACCGTAGACTCAGGGAACGTGACTTTAACCATGGGTTGAATGCGAGGCAATTCGGGACAAGTATGGGTGGCGTGACCAACGACATCACACAAGGCGCAGGGCTTTGCGGGCGGAGGAGGAGTTGGGTCAGTCAGGGTGACCCTATCTTTGGATGCCCCCTTGCGAGCTTTGTCTTTCTTTCCTGGAGCTGTCACCACAGGGGTAGGGTCCTGGGAAGGTGCGGGGGGCATGGTGGCAACGGAGGAAGCGAGGGGGACCGGTTGAACCGGTGTCAAAGCGAGATAGGGTTTGGGGTGACCAGGTGGGGTAGCGGCTGGAGGGTCAAGGTACCAGACGGGTATGCCCAGGGTCAGGTTAGGGAGAGAGAGGGTGGCCATGACAGGGACCGTATAGACTCCAGGAGGGGGAGCTAGGAAAGGTATCTGACCAGCGGGATAATGACCAGGAGGGACGGCTCCGAGCTGATTGAGGCCTGGGGGACCGACCCGGGAGGATAGAGGGGTTCAGGGATACCAGCTATAGGAGAAGGGCCAGAAGGAGGAGGTCTGGCTGGCGGAGATGAATGGCTAGGAGCGGGTTGCGGTGGGCGAGGTTGAATCTGAAGTTGCTGACTAGCCGAAGCGGGTCGCTTAAGGGCAGCCCGAGACGATTACATCATGCAAACATTCGATAAGCTGGGATCAGAGATAGGAGGAGGAGGGAGACCAGGGAAATTTCCAAGCAAAGAGGAGTCTTTGTGGACGCCGGGAGAGACACTAGTCAAGGAACCGACGGTTTTCTTATTGGCTACAAAAGAGATAGTCGTCTCCGGGGAGGTCTGAGACGGCGGCTCATGGTAAGTCAACTGGTCGATGGTGACTATCTTTCCATTGTGAGGAAAATACATCTTGTGAAAAATCGCAGATGGGACAGCAGACATGGCATAGGTTTAGCTTCGCCCCAATAGAATGTTGTAGTCTAGAGGGGCGTCAATGACTTCGACGTCAACGCAAACGGTCTTCCCGGCAAGGGTGATAGGACAATTACGGAAAAGGCCAATGGGCTGGGAGGCGTGGTCGTCCCACGCTCGAAGGGTGATCGTGGAAGGGGCCAACTCAGGAGATACGAGTTGCTTCCAAACCGAAGTGGACATCACACAGGTGGATGCCCCCTCATCAATTATGCACCGAGAAACGTTGGCATTCCGGATTTTGACTGGGATTTGGAAGGCGACGGAAGCAGGAAGAGGAGGATGGTCTGATTGATGAGCGTCGAAAACAATCATTTGGTCATCGGCAGGATCTACAGCGCCCACGGCAGATAGCAGAGCCTTCTTTTGGGAAGGGCACTACTGGAGGAGTTTCAATGTGTAAATGGAAGCAGGAGATTGAGCCAAATCATCTACTATGCTATACGCATGAGCAACTCGACCAGGAGCAGCATTGCGACGTAATGGACCCTTAGGAATCTTGGTATGAACCTCAACTTTGGGTTGAGGGATATGTAAGGGACCATTGGGTGTCGAAAGAGGCTCTGTAGAACCTGAAGAAGGGGACTCGGGGGCAGACTGAGCGGGAGGCTTGGGGTACTGGCGAGACCGAGTTTGAAGGTGAAGGTCGACGGTTGGGGACGGATCAAAGTTCATCATGAGGATCTGGTAATCGGAGGAACCAGAAGGGGAAGGTTGAGTGGCGACCTGGCCGTCAGGTGGTTGGTCAGCCACGAATCCTTGCTGAGGGAAAGGATCAGCAAACACAGCTGGTTGAGTAGTGGCCGCATTAGGGGGAGCATGAGGGGAGGCATGTTGTCCTCGCAATGTGGCTTGAGACTCCCACATCTGCCGCATCTGTGGTAAGAGGGGACAATCGTGGGTATAATGACCGTAAACACCACAACATGAACAAGGCTTATTGGTGTGAAGAGGCCTGTCTGGCTTGGGCTGAGTGCCCTGTTGCTGGTTAGCAGTGTTAGGGTCAGTACCTTGAGGATTGGGTCCACACATACCAGGGGCGGATTGATTTGGATTGCCTCTCTGCCTTCTTTGAGAAGGGGGATTAGTCGCGCCCTTCTGTGCAAATACTTGCCCTGGAGGGGGCTGTAGGTGCTGTTGCGGGGTTGGAGGAGGCAAGGGAGGTGGAAGCACATATGCTGGAGGAGCTGGCGCACCAGGCTGCGGATAAGGGTAATGGTTAGGTTGGGCAACATTTAGGTAAGCAGGAGGTTGGGAAAAAGGATGAGGCATGCCGTATCCTAGATACATGCTACCTGGAGGGGGAAAAGTGCTAGAGGTGTTGGCCCCTCCCTGAGGGAGACCATAGCCCATAGAAGGTTGAGCATACGGATGAGAAAGGGCTCCAACGATACCGTCGGCGGAATGAGATGCCCCTGGGGCGTTAGCGCCTCCGGGCCTGGGGAGGTTAAGAAGGACGGTATAAACGTAACCAGACTGAGCGTAGATAAGGTCATATTTCAAGGCTATTTGGAGGGCAGCTTCTTCGGTTTGAGGGAAATGGGAGGCGACATCTTTGCCAATGGGAGCTAAGAGAGTGCGAAGGAACCAGTCCATATAAACCCGATCTTCGAAGGGGGGAGCTCGACATAAGCTTCGTCTTCGTCGCCATTCCTAGACATGAGTGGAAAGGCGGGTCGAAGAGGTTTGCTTGAAAGAGGTCAAAAGCTCCGTACCAGTATCGTATCGGAGAGGGAGCTGGAAATAAGATAAAAAGGCTTGGGAAATGGTCGCAAAGGTGGTATGGGAAGAGGTGGCTTGGTCAACATACCATTTAGAAGCTTCGTCGGTAAGCGTGCATTGGAACAACCGAAGACGGATGGAATCATCGGTAATGGAATTGGAGGAACACCACATGTGGAAAGATCGGACATGGTTGGTTGGATCTTCTCCAGCAAGGCCTTCGAACTTAGGGATGTCGGAGGGGAGCTTGGTTGGCATAGCATGCCAACCAACATCGTGGCAGATAGGGTCATTGATCAACTGATTGAAATCGGGGAGGCTGAGGCCTGCGATGTACAGTAGCAAGGGTGCAGGCGAGGTAGTTCCTGTGGCGGTTCCGCTATTAGTAGTTCTGGCATTAGGGCCGGGATTATCGCTAGCGTTAGGCCCTGGACCAGACATAGTGAAGGTGATAGGGGGAGAACCAGAAGTAAAAGGAGAACCCAATGAATTAGAAGAGGATTCGGAATGCAGACTCGGAGGAGGAATGGCTCGACGACGGCGGGACGGAGCAGGTTGACCGACCGGAAACTGAGGGTGAAGGCCAAGAAGTCTCCAGGAGGCGCGCCTTGGGGGCGCAATGGTGACAACACAAACACGGCACGAGGGGAAGAAGAATGACCGACAAAGGCAGGGAGGTGCAGAATCAAATGTCCAAACAAGGGCAAAAAGGTGCAGTGTCAATTGATTTTAAAGTCTTTGCCTGGCGGTGTAAACCAGGCTCTTCTTCACTTAGGGTGAGTGTGTGGTGTGCGCTAATTTTAATTTTTAAACCCTTTTCGTTTTGAGAGCAAGAGAAAAAGTGTGCTGCGTAACTGAAAATAATGCTGCAAAAACAGTATATAATGTTGAAATAACAGAAAATTAACAGCTACTAGTGCATCGATTGAACCCAAGAAGGCGGGTCTCTCAAAACTAATCTAAAAGAAAGAGGGAAAAATCTAGTCAAAACACGCTAAAAATAGGCCAATAGATCTAGGGTCGAAAGGGACAGGGATCTAAAGGAGAAAGCTGCTGAAAAGAGGTGCAGATCACAGCTAAGAGGCAGAGGCAAGGTGGCTGGAAAAAAGGAGGAAATCAGCAAAAAGTAGAAAGGACAGGGAGGAGGTCCTAAAGGGAGGTCCAAACAAAACGAAAAGAGGTGGTTTGAAAGGAAGAAGAGTTGATTTAAAGGGATCTGAGAATGAGGTATCAGATCTGAAGAAGGGAAGGCTGAAACTCTGAAAAATCAGACACCTAAAATAGCTAAAACTCTTCCACCAAGAGTGGAGGGTAGTTAAGCCCTAGGGGGCTAGGTTCCCACTTAGATGAGAAAAACAGATCAGAAACAGTCCAGAACCAAGGAGACGTAGGTCGGAAAACCCCGATAGAAGCTTCAACAAACCAAGAAAAAGCACAGTCGCAGTTCTAACTCCTATTTTCCCTGTTCAGTCGCAGAAAAAGGGGTCAGGAAGTGAAATTGATAGTCCAGTCACGCCATGAAAAGGGCGACCTCCAACCCGCTGTCCCGCCGCGCATTTGCGGAAAAGCGGCTGCCTGGGCTGGCGGGCTCATGTCCGGCCACCCGGCGTTGCAATAGGGCCAGAAACACGCGGAAGTTAGAAATTTTAATGTTTTAGGGTTTTATAGGTGAAAAACAACATGAAAATAGGAAAAAAAAAAAAGCTGAAAAGAAACCCTAGGTGCTGAAGTAGCTAGATATGCAAGAATATGAAAAATGACAGCGGTCGTAATTGAAAACCCGTGTGGAGTCGCCAATTGTTAGTATGAATCTTCCGTCGAAGTGTACGAAAAAAGACTGCTTTAGCTACGCATAACT
>JAXQQM020078829.1:0-15572 GCA_034641835.2 Pinus albicaulis | reverse complement strand
CCCATTGGCACATGGTGGACGTCAGTGTCAAAAATTTGTTGAAAAGCGAGAAATTGGCACCTCTGCCCATGATTCCCGTGCACGTGGACAAACCATTCCGACAATGGGGAATTGATTTTATAGGTGAGATACATCCTCCATCAAGTGGTCAACAGAAGTAGATTTTAACTGCCACTGATTATTTCACAAAATGGGTGGAAGCCATACCTGCGAGGAACGCCACAGATACTGTCATAATAAATTTCATGGAAGAAAAAATCATATCCAGGTTTGGCTGCCCTGCCAGAATAGTGACTAATAATGCCCAGGCTTTCAAGTCTGTAAAGTTTGTGAGTTTCTGTCAGCAATATAACATAATACTAAGTCACTCTACAACTTATTATCCACAGGGAAATGGCTTGGCAGAGTCTTCCAATAAAACCCTGGTAAGATCACTGAAGAAGGCTATAAATGAAAATCAGAGAAATTGGTATTCTTAGTTGAAATTCGCTCTGTGGGCAAATAGAATTACCAGCAAGAAAGAAACTGGAAAATCCCCATATGAATTAGTATATGGGAGGGCAACAATATTCCCTATTCAATTATCCCTACCAGTAGCCCGATTCATGTAGGAAAGTCAAGAAGAGCCTGATGATATGACCAGGAGAATAAATCAGCTGGTGGAATTGGAAGAAACACGGAACTAGGTAAGTCAAAGGCTGACAGAGTATCAGGAGAAGATGAAATACCTTTTTGATCAACATGCCAAGGAAAAGAATTTGCAGATTGGTGATTTAGTACTCAGGTGGGATATCTGGAGGGCTGAAAAAGGAAAACATGGTAAATTCGATCCGCTTTGGTTCGGTCCTTTCAAGATCGTGGAACAAGGAGGTAACAATACTTTCAAGTTGGAAAATTTACAGGGTGACTTGCTTGACGCCCCTGTAAATGGTTAGTTTCTTAAACCCTACTTCCAGTTCTAATTCAGGCATAGATAGCCTGATGTATTATACTGTATATTAGATTCCTGTTTTCTCCCTTGTTTGAATAATGTGGGTGTCGTGATGAATTATGAAAAGAAAAGTAGGAGTGCTGGGGAGTAGAGTTCACACAGAAGATCATCAGGTGGTCTGCGAAGTTCTTGACACGCTCAGGGATGAACGTGTCATCCCCAGATGGAGCCAATGTTGATCATGTCAACACTCTATTGAAATTTTGGCCAATAATCCACTTAAGCCTTTCAAACCCCTCTTCACGCCCTAAAATCCTTTTCGCCATCGTTGCAAGCCAGCTCCCAAAATTACATTAAAAAAGGCCGCAAAACCCATATTTGAAAATCTATAAGGCCTAACCCTTTCGGCCCTAGCCCCCTCTACCTTTTCCTCCACGTGACCGAAAGCCAAGACCGAGCGCTAACCTCGAAGGCGCTTACCACATCGGGATATCGAGCGCGTTTATAACTGTCGATCTGTACAGATCTGACGGCATTCGCAAGTCTTCATCGCGCCCGTGGCCCACTCCGTCCATTGCCCAAATTGCACGTCCCATGCCGTCCGTTTAAACCGCAGATCGCGGCTCACGGTACACCGCTCCGGTGGTCCCAGCATGTCTACTTGTGCAAGAATACGCCCGGTTTCTGCCAGCACCGCTTTTGGGCGGTAGGTGGTATTTATTTTTGAAGAGCAATTCATACATCGTTTGCCCGTGTCTCCGCGTACGGCTCAAAAGCCGTCCTCCATCGCGTTATCGTTCGTACAAAGACCCGACGCGATGGAATTGTGATCCATCAGATGCAGGAAGATCCATCCAATAGTTGTCCTCCTGGTACGCGAAGATAACCCAAATCGTGCCTGGCCCACTATCCATAAGCCGGCAACTTTTCAAGTATAGATCTCCTCCACGAGATCAAGGACGGGTGCAGTCTACTTGCGCCTTTGGCTGGTCCATCGTCGGCACTCCACATCATCCATTTCCCGTTTTCTTGGTATCGCGCCACCTGTTCTCCTGTTTTTCACCACGTGCTCATCTGCCACCCCCGGTCTACATTTGGTTCATTTCTTTGTTTTTTCGCATTTTCTCATTCATTTCTCACAGTGTCCGCCATGCTGCCTCACCATTCCTCAACGCCTTCTACTGCATTTTTCACCACCTCTCCACAGTCCCATCACCAGTCCGATGACCATCAATGCATCCATCCTCCCCATGCATGTTTTTCTTAACTAGTTTTCGGGTTTTGCAAGGTTACAACGGCGGAAAACTGCCATGATTTACAGTCTCTATCGTTGAAATAGAGAGCGCATCAAAGTACCATTTTTCAAAGGCTGTAATTATGGAGAAAGGCCTGGGAAGGTATGTCGACAGGACTTCCATTAAAGAAGCAGAGTTAAAATCTGCCAAACCTCCCAGACTTATTCAAAGCATAGATTGCGCAGATGGAGACATTAATGGAGCAGCAGAAAAATATCAGTGAATGATCGAGTGTCTTCGCGTGAAGAACTTAAACCATAATTCGGGGTTTAGACGGTACCATTTGCGAAAAAAATACCCTAATTTTTTCTTTTTCGGCACCATTTTTCTTTCGGGAAAGGATGAAATGTTTATGTGATTTTACTTCTATATCGTGTTCTTGAATATACTTTCATCTAGTTCATTTATTTGAAGGCCACTGAGTACATATAGCACTACGAGCGCCATCCGACGGGAATGGGCATGCACGTTTCCTCCATCCTACCTTAATGAGGCAAATTAAATATTCATCACCTACTCCCTTTTCGAGCTTTCTTGTTCTCCTATAAAGCTCCCGAAGAACAGATGATTAGGGGTTCCAGATTTTATCAGAAAATGATGCAGTGAAAGGATTTTTGTATACATTTTGTTGAACTCTTGTATGAAGGCTCAGAGCCTGTAGGGTCTCAGTGAGGAGGAGTTCCATCTGTTAAGAGGATTCTGGTCTTTGGTATTTCACAGTGTGTAACTTTCTCTTTTATGTGTTAGTTTAATAGATCATTTCATTCCATCCATCTTTCCTGTATCATGTTTCTGGAATGCGAGTGGCTCACTGATTTTTGGTATGGATTTATCCTAGTTGATACCCATGCTCGGATTAGTCAAGCGCTTTAAATATGGCTCAGGCATGATATTCTGTTCCACTATTCATCTAAACCATACTTCTGCTATATTAGTTTCTTTGGGAGGGTGTTTTTAAAACGCTATTGTCATGAATGGATTCTTAAATTGGTAAGCCCATTACATGGTGATATTGTGTATCTAGATATCAGCTCAATGACAACTAATATTCTCTCAATATTTCATTCACTACATACACCTTCTGATAATTTATTTCTGTGAGGTATTTCTGAATTGGCCCTCTTTACAGTAAGTTGTCTCTGAATTGTCTGTTTCTTTTATATTGGAGTTTTGCATGTTGCCTCTGCAGTATTCCTTTCTCTGTGTCAGTTTCTAAAGGTCTTGGTCCCATTCAGATGAATATTCCTTGTTTTTCACGAAATAGCATGAGAGATTTTTATTGATAACTTCCTCTGCTATATCATATGCTCCTTGCTAATATAAGATGTCCTAGGCACTGGTCTTTCACAACTCAAGGCTGTCTCTAGGAACGAAAATAGGTGGTCTGGTTCAATCTAGACTGTTTGTTGGTTTTTGGATTAACCAATGGTTGAGTGACATGTGGCAAGCCCGCAGGCCACCACGTGTCCTCAGAATTTGGTGGTAAAAGTTTTATGGAGTCTGGGGGAGTTGAACACCCGACCTCCCATCTACCTAGCCCGCGTGCTACCAGCCTGCCTACATGGAATTTATTAATAATGTATGGACACGGCTTCATTTTATTGTTTGCAAAGTTTTATATTGGTTGCTTGGGAGGCCAATCCCCCTCCATATGCCTGAGTGCCAGAACCATGGTTTCTGGCACTAACCATTGCTGCAAACTTAACTCATATTTTGCAACTCAAGGTTGTCTCTAGGAGCTACAACATCTTTTTAGCGTTGTTTCCAAGGATACAGATGAAGAAATATTTTCCCTGGGATATGAAATTATCTTTACCCTTCAACTAGGTGAGCACAAAGGGTTGAGAGTTGCATATTCCTCACCTTGGCGGCTCCACTGTAAAATAGTCCTATTCATAAGTAATCCTAGTTTTCATTAGGCCTCACACCAGATTCAGATCCACCATCTACCTCCACTTCTAAATCATATGGTTGTGCCGAGTTTCCTTTTGACCAAGTATGCCCCCTTGGCCCTCCCTCAGCCTCTAAATGATATGCCATAAGATTATTTAAAGCTCCCGCCTCAGTTCACCGGGGAAGATAGTACTTATGCGCAGAGACATATTGAAAAATTTTGTGCCTTTGCAGAGAATGTAAATGTAGAGCACTTAGATGTGGATTTAATACTTTTCGTCCAAACTTTGGATGGAGAGGCCTGGAAATGGTTCAAGTCTATAGCTGACAACACAGTCCACACCTGGGAAGAAATGGAAAAAAAATTCACTTTGAAATGGGGAGAAAAGAGGGACCATGGCTATGTTCACACTGAGTTCGATGCTCTCAAGAAGAGACACAATGAGGATGTGACAGAATTTATAAATAGGTTCAATAAGCTCTATAATAATCTCCCTGCCGAGATAAAGCCTCCCCAAGCAGCTGCTAAGGTGATCTTCGCAGGAGCTTTCAAGCCAGATTTTGGGTTCACCTTAAGAGAAAGAAGATCCACATATCTGGATTAGATCCAGATTGATTTGTTGGAGGTAGAAGCAAAATTTTCTTATATTGGTAATTTCAGGGGGGAAGACATAATATGAAGCTAAAAGAAAGAATGGGGACAAGGCTTCTACCTCAAATCAAGAGAGTAAATTGCAGGAGCATAGAATCAAAGAGATGAATGAGCTTATCAAGAACCTCTCAAATAATATTGTTAATCTTGAATCAGAGTCAAATAATTCCCCTCCTCATTCCAACCAAGTTATTACAAACCATGGTTTTAATCCCCAGTACCGGAATCCCCCTCTACAGTTGTTGTAATGGGAAAGGAAGGAGCAGAAAGATCACATCCAGCCTCCTCTATACTTGGAAGGAGAGCTAAAGGAATAGGCAGAGGAAGTCAAAAACATTCAAGAGAATCAATTCCTCGCTTACTCCGATGACGAGGAGGGTGAACTCATCCTGCAAGGGGAGCAAGAAGAGAAGGAAATCCCTCCAGAAGATAAATATCTTGAAAATTACTGCAGACAGTTCATGGATTTCATGCAGGCTCAACTCCACAAGAAGTATGACCTTAGGTCCTCCAAAAAGAGAACTCGAGGGCAAGAACCAAATGAAGGGTCAATATCAAGAGAATAAACCCTTCCTAATCCTGCTAGTGAAGGGAAGAAGCCCATAGAAGAGTTAGCCCCTCATAAGGCAATTGCATCCACTTTCACAAAGCAAGAAGCTAATCCTCCCAAGGATAAAAAGCCCACATCTACACCCTTGAAACCGCCCGACCCTCCTAAAGAGAAGTTCGAAGAATCCATTACAGAAAAAGGGCCCACACCCTTCAATCTCCGAGAAGAACAACCCATGGTGGTTTTTGGACTGAGTTTAGAGAATCACCTTCTATCCTATGCTGAAGAAGAGGGAGGTGAGCTTACCCTCCATAAAGAAGGAGAAGAGCTAGAGTATTTCCCAGAGGATAACACTAAAATCAATAGTAGTCTGGTGATCCGGAAATAGAGGCAGCAGAGCTTAATTGTCTAGATCCACAAGAGCACCTTCATTCAGTAATGTTGTATTCAAAGATTGAACACCAATCAAGTGTGCCCAATGAAAGCCAAGAAATATTTCCAAAAGAAAACCAATTAGGTTTTCTGATTGAAGACCACTCAAATATTCTTTCTGAGTGTGAAGAAGATCACAAAAGTTCTTCATCATTAAGTTCTTCTTGGGATGATAAGGAGGAGTCACAATAGAATTTTACAAATCATGTTTCTTCACCCGAAATTAACGAGAGTTTGCAATTCCCTTGTAAGATTTTGTGTGACAAAGAGAAAGACAAAGAACACTCAGATCACTTTATTACCATGGATTGTCAGGAAAAAAAATTCATTCCCTTGTTCGAAGAAAATCTGTTTCAACACACTAGCAAAGCAGCAGTTTGGAATGAGGTTTTCTTTCCTATTACAAATCTTCTAGAAGATATTATGTTGCATGCTTACCACAATCCTTTGGTCAGTGTATTGCATTCATCAGTAAAGTCAGAAGATGAGGTATGTATCAGGATGTTTGTTCCACCATGGCAAGGTAAAGTTAACAATTGTTTTGAGAATCTTTCAGCTGCTAGCATGAGAAATTTTCATCAATTCATGCAAGTTTTCCTAGGTCGATGGGTAATCATGGGAAATGTATTTCTTATCATAGAGGAGTATGAACATTTAAAAGGATATCCAGGGGAGACAGGATAGTATTTTTCAGCAAAGTTCAATAAGGTGTATCATTCAATGCCTTTTGATATAAGGCCACCCCCAGCAGTAGCTCTCTTGAAATACTCAGATACCTTTAATCCAGAGATGGCATTCCAAGTAAGAGAAAGAGACACTGCAACCCTTGAAGAATTGAAAAATATTGCATTTGATGTGGAGATGAACCTGTTGAACAGATGGGCGAGGTTTAAAACAGAGGAAGAATTGATCTAGTTTGATTATCCACCTTTATGCCTTAATTCATCTGATATAATTCAAACATGTTCCGAGTTTTTTGAAGACATGAAGAACACATGTGCAGTACCAAGTTATGAGGTTGGATCGATTGGGTCAGAATATTCAGGAATAGGTCAAGTGTATTTAGATCCAATGGCTATCTATATTGAAAAATTATTCATCACAAGGCCATCATACCTTTCCAACATTTTTGTTTTTGTTCAGTTTTACCACGCTCCTTGCAAAGAATATCGGGTTGATAATTCCTATCAGATACCATTAGCAGGTTTGTTACTGAGTTTGCTGAAAAATAGTGAAAGAGCAAGGTTATTAGAGCAGTTTCTTTCCTGGTTACACTGGCATTATTGTATCATTTCGAATAGCAGTAATTCCATCAGATTAGGGTAGGTAGGTGTGAAAATAAGCTTAATCCTATGAGCATATTTCCAGTTTAGTTTTAGATTGCTTTGCAGTTTTCAGTTCAAGTGTGTTTCAGTTTCCAGTTTCAGCATAGTTCAGATTTCAGCATTAAATATTTTCAGCACTTCGCAAATCTTATCATTTACCCTTCGTCGCTATCCCGTAAATCTTGTGATATGCGATATGCAGGTGACCCCACCTTTGTCTACCACGTCACCTTCTGCGCACTTTGCACATCACACCTTTCATCACTTACCCTTCGTTGTTATCACATAACCCTTGCGATATGCGATCCGCGAGCGCGGTCCCACCTCCGTCTGCCACGTCACCTCCCTCTCCCTGCACTTCGCACATCACAAGTTTTAATGTTTACCTCCACCTCTCATAAACTAAATCCACCAACGTGCGATTTTTGATAGCTATGTGACCCATCCCTACCACGTCATCTAAAGCCATCCCCCGGCCTCTGACCTGCTCTTTTCTATTTAGATCACTTCTGCCATGTGTTAATAATATCATCCCAACCATTCCTTTCGCCATTTCCATCTGTTCTTTGCACATCCCATTATCGTAAATCCCATCACATCTCTCCGTCACCTTCACTCCCCATTGATACATCCGACGGCTCATAATCTATTTTGTACCCCCTCCACCTTCCAAAGGTTAATGCGGGGGGGTCCGAAATGGCCAGTTTCTAATACCACCTCTGGTGCTATGTGGCAGCTTGTAGTGATTTAGTACCCCCACATCCAAATACCACTAACCATCTATGCCCCCCTCAGAAATCTGGTTTCTGGTTTTCAATTAAAATACAGCATGGGCTTTTGGGTGGAGCAATATGACTAGCCACTTCACAACGGGTTAAGTGGAAAACATAAGAAGGAGGGAGTGGAGACTTTCAAGAAACATATGGAATCGTATGATGAAATCCAACCTACCCACCTACGACCGCTCCTCGCCATACAATTTTTAAGGCTTCCATAATTGGCCTCCATGGGCAACCATGTCCTTTCTATTTTTTGTTTAATTTTGATGATTTTGCTGGTGAAATCTCAATTTCACCCATTCCTGTTTTAATTCTCTCAATACAGAAGTAATTTCTCGATGTACGCTCTGCAAGTAAGGTATGATATTTTGATTTCATAGGTATGGGTTGATCATAAATTATCAGGATGGTAGAATCACGAGGGAGAAATCTATATAGAGGGAATTCTAAGATGAAAGAAGGGTTCTGGAATTTGGAGGAATTTTGCTGTAAATTTGTATGATTGTGCTCCCTGTGCTCTGAGACACATATTTGGGAGAGTTGTTTGAACTTAATATGATACAGAGTTGTTATTTGGATTCTAGATGGAGAAATGAGTAGTATGTATATGTTTTCTTCTGTTATCAGTAATCTCCTTTTTATGTATAATTGTCTTTCATGCTCTATTGCTTTGATGGTTTGTGTAATGTAGCTATCAGTGGTCTGCAATTTTATTCATGAATTTGTGTCTATATAACGCTCATGTATTAATATTGTTGTACTCCCTTAATTGGCACTCCACAAACCTTTGTTATTGTCCATATCTCATTCATATCTACTTCCTATGAGTTCACGGGGGACAGATTCTTAATCCTCTTAAGCCTGTCTTTTGTGGGTTCCTTCTCCTTTTTCTTTCTCAATGCCTCTGCATAATTTTAAAGTTTCTGCTCATTGTTTTATACTTGGTCCAATTGAAAGCCATGAAGTCACACACATTCTCCAGAGCCCTCTCACAATATAGAGAATTCACATGGATCGACTCCAAGGTCTTCTCCATCCTTGAACCACCAAAACCATTATTCCCTTATCCCATATTTTATCATAGGCATCCTTATGGTTATCTACATTTAACCTCTAATTTTAATATGTCCTAGGCACTAGTATTTTTCAACTCAAGGCTGTCTCTAGGAGCTACAACACCGGGCATACATAGTTTGGTATGCAAATTATCAAAACTCATTGCTGAAAATCGGACAAAGTTTCAAATGGTTTTGAATCCCGCCTTATAATTTTTTGTCCAAAATGGAATTAATTTTATTTAAATATATAGACTTAATTAATTATATATTTTAAATAAATTTAATATTTTAACTAAAAATCTTATGCATATTTCCTCTTATGGGCGATGATCGAAGGTTGAAATGGACGATGCAAATCAAGTTCGGCCCCCCCATGTGTTTCGAATTTCAATGGATGAAGGGGGGTTCGAAATGGGTTGTTTCCATGAACCACATGTCACCCCCCAGAAACGTTCGCACCCCCCATCACAATACAGCTTACCATCCACTAGGCCCTCTAAAATCTGGTTGCAGATTTTCGCAAGAGAAATGTCGCACTGGGGGATTTGGTCTTTAGGGGTGAAATAGGAGTGGCCTCCACTTCGATTTATTCATAGTAGAGGGTGGCATGATGGAGAAGTGGCATGTTAATATCAGAACATATGGCCTTGCAATGATGTGGTGCTGACTTAGGGCTCAGCGTGCGAGAAGATGTTGTTGTGCTCTCTGCACAGGTGTCTGGAGGTTTTCAAACTCATCTGAACTATAAGTCACGTAGTGTAGAAGGCATAGTATTATGGGCCTTACGAAATTTTGGATAAAACGCAAGGACATGCCATTTTTCATGACTGTCCACTGGAATAAACTCACCGTGGCCTAAATCCAGCAATAGATCAACATTGGTGCCTGTCTCGCATGAAAAGGGTGCTACTAGCATAATGGCGAAATCACAAAGCTAGATTCTTGTCTCAGACACGGAAAAAGAAACATTTGACAGATATTCTAAAGCACAAGGTCAAAACGCAATACGGTCACTCTGAAAAATGCGATGGGAAGACCATTCAAGGGCAAGTAAAGTCCCATCAAGCATATGCACCGAGGTATTGCGCTCGTACATGATCATCGTCATCCTGAGAACGATGGATTATCTATGCAAGGGATCAATCCTGGGATGCTGGTGGGGATCACGTGGTGAAAGGGATAGATATAGAAATGGCTTATTAAGCCTCTGATTTGTAGCTCTGAGGGCACTACGTGATGGTAATCTCCAAACAGAAAGAGGGAAAACTTTGCCAAGTTATGAGAAAAATTTCGCTCACCACATGATTGTAAGAGTTTTTTGTAAGCTAAAGAGCATGTGTCTTTGCCACTGTACACATAAAAGGAGGAATGGATCCGTTAAAAGACATCTGACCTAAAAATTCTCTCCTAAGGTTCCTTCGGAGAATTTTTTCGAGGCATATGGAGAGGAATAGAAGTTTCGACTAAGGTCTTTCTTGAGCAAGGTTTGACTAAGGAGGATATGGAAGACTTTTGCAATGAAATATCATTGCTAAGCTGCATGCGACATCCAAAGGTGATCTTATTTCTTGGAGCCTATAAAAATCCACCTTGTTTTCCAATCGTCACCGAATATATAGAAGCAAGGTATTTATCTCAATTGATCCATACAAGTGGCCAAAGAAAGAGGCTCAGTTGGCGGAGAAGATTGCAGATGCTTCGTTATATTTGCAGGGGCAGGATGTGCATACAGCGGATGAGTACAATGCATCGAGATCTCAAAAACACAAACTGTCTTGTTGACAAACATTGGACAGTTAAAATCTGCGACTTTGGTCCTTCCCAGATAATGATAGAGCTCCCCATAAAGGATCCAATATCTGTTGGAACTCCTGAGTAGATGGCTCCAGAAATTTTGCGCAGTGTATTGTTTACATACAAGTGTGGTGTGTTCAGTCTTGGGGTGATAATATGAGAATTGTGTATCTTAAAACATCCTTAGGAATGTGTGAAACCAATGTGAGTGGTTTATTCTATTGCACATAAGGGTGTAAGGTTAGAGATACCAGAAGGCCCTATTGGCGAGATAATATCAGATTGTTGGGCTTATGCCAATGATAGATGAGGAGTTGCTCACTGAAGCAGTTGCAATTCTCCAGCAGATTTCTAGTCCTATACATTGAGAGGTGACAAATTGTGGTCAATGTCTTGTAATAGACTCGCCATTGGGACAATGTGGAACCAGATGAAGATGAGAACTGGAATACTTAACTATAAAACTGGAAATATGGTTGTGTTTCAGATTGTAGATACATTTTCAAATATTTTACAAACGGGCATGGCTTTCTCATATACCGGAAGGGATTGTTTCTGAGAATGAAAAAATAAGGAATGTGCTAGTAACCTAATTTGCACAAGCATCATATCCACATTTCAATCAACTGAATTGTTCCCCAAGCTCAGCGCAGAAGGCGTTTAATCCCAGCAAAAATAAGCCAAGTAGCAGCATTTGATAATTCAAAGACATAGGTGATAGGGCATATTCAGAGCTATTTTACAGGTGTATCTTCCAGTTGTCCCAGAAGTTAATCAACCTCAAGAAAGAAGATGGGAGATTCGATAAAATTGAACGTTTCGAAGGAATCAAAGTAGCGCCAGATTTTCAAGCAGTGTCCGATGTCCAGATGTCCTTTATAACTCCAAATTTTTTATTTACGCTTGTCAAGTATTTCTAGTCCTTCTTTGTTATGTGGTTATTAAGAAAGTGACTATTAGTAACGGCACTGAATGTAATCAGTTAGTAGGATTAGCATATATATAATTCATTGTTCAAAGTATTGAGAGGGGAATCTGTAATGAGGGACTGAGTCCCATTCTGTAGTGTTGTGACTTCTTGCAAAGTAATACAAGATCAGTTGTTCAGGATTCATGAGGTACGTTAAATGGTCAAGTTACTTCTGTTTAAAGGTGTTCATTCATTGTTCCTCTATCTCTTTATTTCTACAAATATGATTGTAAAACAGAAAGTGTGATGAATAGGATTTGTTGATTAGAGCACCCCATTCTGGTTTTGTTTACAATCTGCATGTTTTCCACTAAGGATAGATTGAGTAATTCTTAAATTCTCCTCAATTTCTATCTAGTCTCACATTCTCTTCATTTTCACAATCCATTTAAAAGTCTCAAAGGTCCAAAGTAGTACACCTATCTTGCTCTGTTTCACTCATACTTGATGCTTTTTCAATTTGGTCACCTGAGTCCTTTGACTCCATTTTTCGATGTCCATTTTCCCTTGCTTTCCCTGCCAAACCAAATTCAAAAATTCCAATCCCCGAAACCCATTAACTAGCCTAAAATGCCCAATCTAACAAAGCTATATCTAACAGAGAGATCCCTCTCTAGGTCTAGGAGGGATATATCCTAGGCCCAAAGTA
The DNA here is from genome assembly GCA_034641835.2 of Pinus albicaulis. NCBI lineage: Eukaryota > Viridiplantae > Streptophyta > Pinopsida > Pinales > Pinaceae > Pinus > Pinus albicaulis. Next base: position 3,244 of record JAXQQM020078829.1, on the reverse strand, counting down.
GTTTTGATGTTGCCTCCGGGATTCTGTCTTCAGCCTCGGAATTACGGAGTTATAACACGGTGCTTGAAAATGTTTAACCCATATAATGGATGAACTGGACTTTTCTGTGTCTGATTCAAATAAAGTAGCAGATGTGAAAAATGTTTTTACTGGCAAAAGCTAAAATACACAGCTAATTAAATGGGGATCAAATTGTGGATTTAAATGCAACAATGTGTATGTATATGACCCAGCAACACAAGCCATATGAGAAACCAAACTAAAGCTTGAGGGCTACATAGTGGACACATAAGGATTTAATCCAACAATCAACAAATTTCCTAAGGGAACCCACTGCAGTGGACTGTGTTACCGCTCAAATTGTATCTTGAATTTGTGGCATCTATCCTATAAGTGACAAGGATGTGAAAACTTTGTTCAAGGAAATTAGAATGGTTTCCTGTAGATTTTTGATTGGCTGTTTGATTCTCTTGTTTAAAAGAAAATGATAGCTTGGGGGTAGGATCTCCTCAGCAAGTGATACCTCATAGACCATCTAATTGAAATATATTCTAGTCATATATGTTCTAAGACTATGATAATGAAACAATGCAATCATCAATGGCTTTTAATGGTCCAGTTTTGAGCTTGACAAAGAATATCAAACATATGTGATTTGTTGGAGGTTACATGCTTGATATTTATATCTTGTACCATGTTAATAAAAGTTACAAAGAGAGAAGAAGATGTCAAATCATATTCAAGCATTCTGAGTTGTGTGTGTAAATCTTAAATATGTTTCCAGTGCACTAAGGGTTTGGGTTCATTTCGTATGTTTTGGAATTGACTTATGGGGATATACTTTGAGTGTTCTTCAGGAATGTTAAGGGGTTTCTTAAAATCTAGATGGCCTTATGATTTCATGACTTTGTTCCACTGCCATTTTGGCAGCTTGTAGGGCATGTGTATTCTATCAAACTGAAGATGAAGGGTTATAATTGAACTATTTCTAAATAGTTAGCAGATTGGATACATACCATAACCAAAGTGTTATTTGTGGGATGACCTAGACCATCATTACACTCAGCTCAATTAGGAGATATTATGTAGCTGAACTAATACTGAGAGTGTTCCCTTGGCATAATTTTTCAATCCATCATGTTTGAATATTTCTTAAGGATATCTAGCATAGAAAAATTCCAGTGAATTGGTTGATGCAGCTTGGAAGGAGGAGATGTATAAAGCCAATATTAAAAAATGAAATTTCATGTTCCAGGGTCAAATATTCTGATTTCTAGAGCACAGTAAAACAAATGTCTTGTTCTAGAGTCAAATTTCTACATAAGAAAATATGAAAAGTGAAGATTCAATGTGGGCATACCTTGGCATAGCCTTCTGCAATCTCGATGAGAGGAATGAGAGAATCATGAAATTTTTCGCCAATCAAGATTAGCCAAATATGCAAGAAGCAACTCGGAGGCATTGGGAACGATGGTATTTCCCCTAGAGAAATATCCAAAGTGATTCAAGAACTCTTGACCAACACTGTAATTACTTGATTCACCAGAATCCTCATATTCAGTATTGGCAGCATGCCAGGCAATATCATCCTCGATATTGAGAATAATTTTCATAAGAATTGAAAAAGGCATACCAATGAACTGAGGGAACATGCACATCATTTATGGGGTGCATTCTCAGGCCTCTACGAGGGTAATAATGAACTCTATGGTGAAATTTCAAGTGCCATATTCTAGAGTCTCCACCTCGGTGATTTTTAGCATGCTTATGCCCACACTAATGATCCTACAGTGGAGGAATGATTCCACCACCATCATGACATCACCCATCTCCTCATCCTCTTTCCACCAAATCCATCTCCAAATATGGAAACCCCATCATTTCTCTTTCCATCTCTGGCCTATGATCTGTTGGAATCCAAATTCACATGTGTTTGAGAAAACAAAAACATAAGAGAAACAACCACTTCTTTCTTCCCCTTGATCTTTCTTCACATGGCATGGTTTCCCCAACCTACGACTTCTCTAGCTTTCACTAGACCTTAAACCTCCCTGGGCTATGTTGTCCCTATGAGCCGACTCAAACCCTAGTTAGGCCACTTGCATCCACTTCCACTGTTGGCTAAAACTTTTGAAGTATATATCATCAAGTATCTATAACTTAGAAAGGTAGCTAGCTCGATGATGATCCTTGTCTAAACCAAGGCATAAAAAATAAAATAAAAATCTTCCTCCCAAGGACCTCTGCAGACAATTCCCCTTGCTCCAAATCAAATTTTTCCACATGGAAGAAGAGATGATCGCTAACGAAACATGAAGCTTGAGGTCCTCCATGGTCATCATAGATCCTATCAAAAGTTCCAATGGGATTTGTGACCACCTGGCTTTGGTCCTTGTATAAGGATCTCTAGTAGAAAAACTAATTTAGCTTTATAAATAAGTGAAGTGAGTAAGGAATTGTTAACTGTGAATTTGGAAATCATTTTTTTTTAGTAGTGACTGATTGATGCATAAATTTTTTTAAGCAATTATTGATTTAGGTGGATGGAAATGTTATAATTTTTTTTTCTTATAATAAAAAAAAAAACCATTATTTTTGAATTAATATTAATGTAAAGTTGAAATTTAAGTCATTTAACATATACTAAATGTATTTCATATTATACTAAATGTAATTTATATCTATGACATAATATTCTAATAAGTGTAATATCTTATATTCAAGCAATATTAAAATTATCATAAAATTTAAAAGAATTTCATAAGAATCTAGTACAACTATGTTCATAAATTAAGTTCATACTAGATAAACAACTTGATATCCAAGTTAACCCCTGGATGCAGATATCTAATTGTGGTTCCTCATGTTATGTGGCACCCCCTCCACAGGGCAGCTGTCCGAGCCACATGACCCAGGTGAGGACGACGTTAAATATGTAGTCACACAACCTAACGCCATTACTCCCCTTCAAGTAAACTGCTCTAAATTCATTATCATATGTCCTTGCCACCAAACACTATGTATTTCATGGGTAATGGTGCTGCTCCTCCTCCATCTTTTTCCCTTCGTCTCTCTGTTCATCTGGTCGGCTATTCGACTCATCACTCTGCCCTTCATTCTCTGTTAGTCCACCCACTCAACACCTCTTGCCACCTCTTTGTCTGTAATCCTTACTGTGCTCATTCTCCTTGATCGAACTTAGAAGCCTCAATGCCACACCACCATCGCATGAGATTTAACTGAG
>JAXQQM020074815.1:0-12128 GCA_034641835.2 Pinus albicaulis | reverse complement strand
CCAAATTAATAAGCGTTTCTTTGGGAAAAATTTAAATCTTGTATTGGGTGATGAAGATAATAGAGGGTATTGAATCTTGATTCTTGACATCTAGAGAGAACCATACAGCCTAACACAATCCAATAGAACTGACCAAAAAAACCCAAATAGAGTCAACCCTACTATAGGAGGAAGGGCCTGCAGTAAGAACTTACCATTTTGCAAGAGCTGAGGGCGAATGTTGTTCTGCAAGAGCTGAGGGCGAACGTCGAGGGCGAAATGTTGTTCTCGCAAGAGCCGAGGCAACACCGAGGGCGAATGCCGAGGGTAAATGTCAAGCTCTGGCAAAGAGCCGAGGGCGGTCAGGGCGACGTCGTTCGAAGAGCCGAGGGCTTAACCAGAAGAATGTCGTTTCGCAAGAGCTCAGGGCGAATGCCGAGGGCGACTGTCGTTCAAGAGCCTGTGGCGACGTCGAAGGTGAATGCTGTTCTGCAAGAGCTGAGGGCGAATGCTGAGGGCGAATGGTGTTCTGCAAGAGCGAAGGGCGAATGCGCGCGTGACATCAGACGTTAATGTAGCACACATGTACATTTGAACACTAATAGATTTTTGTAGTTGAAATGAAATGCTTGTTTTCATTTAAATGTAGGGTTTTTAAAGCAGGGAGAAATAATGGCTGCCAAATTAATAAGCGTTTCTTTGGGGAAAATTTAAATCTTGTATTGGGTGATGAAGATAATAGAGGGTATTGAATCTTGATTCTTGACATCTAGAGAGAACCCTACAGCCTAACACAATCCAATGGAATTGACCAAAAAACCCAAATAGAGTCAACCCTACTATAGGAGGAAGGGCATGCAGTAAGAACTTACCATTTTGCAAGAGCTGAGGGCGAATGCTGTTCTGCAAGAGCTGAGGGCGAACGCTGAGGGCGAATGCTGAGGGAAAATGCTGTTCTGCAAGAGCTGAGCGCAAATGCTGAGGGAAAATGCTGTTCTGCAAGAGCAGAGAGCGAATGCGCGCATGATATCAAACGTAGCTATTGCGACAAATACGAAACATTTTTATGTAGCGCGCATATAAGTTTTGAATTTTTATGTAGGGCCCATATAAGTTTGGTATTTTTATGTAGCGCGAAAATAACTGTCGCTATACCGACGGCAGAAAAGGCGTCGCTATTAGGACGGTGCCTCCAAACGTCGCAATGGCGACACCTAGACATTGTGTCACAGTTGCGACGTTTAGAGTCGTCTCAATAGCGACGCTTTGGGCCATGGTGTCGCAATTGCGACGTCTTCCTTTAAACGCCGCAATTGCGACACTTGTTTAAGTGTCGGTATTGCGACACTTTTCTATAGACGTCGGTATAGCGACGGTTTCGGGCGGGATGGAAAAAATTTGGGAAAATTTCCGACATTTGGTCAAAAGCGTCGGAAACAGGTGTCGGAATTTCCACCAAATGTAGTAGTTTGTATTTCTTCTTTCAAAAACTATGAATTCTGTTGATTTTGAACCTGAACCAGCATGAGAAATTCTCTTACATTTTCTTTTTAATACCATTTCTATAGGCCTAGGAGTTTCCATAGTTTCTTGACTAAAGGCCTACTCTTCAACTTCCTGCAAAGTAAGTTCTTCTCAAACATCTAGATTAGCATATTGTTCAATATTTGGCTTCGAAAAATGAGTGTAAGGAGCATACTTCTGATCAAGTCTGATAGCTTAGATCACCCCCAAAGGATCATATGTCAAGATAAAACTTAGTTTGAACTTCAATTCGAATAATAAATTCTTAGCTTCCTTATCAATTGATATTTAATTACTATAAATGGACCAATTTGAGCTTTAAGTTTGAATTGATCCTTTTGTTTCCTGGATACAAAATGGACTTCATTTACATTTAGACTTTGTTATAAAATCCAAGGCAAATATTCTGGTTGGAAGAAACGCAGGTAATTTATAAGGTGACATTTCACAACCATAGATTTTTATCCATGTAAACTTCTAGTATAAGTACCAGTATCCCACTTTAGATTTCTCACTTAGATGTAGAATCCTTTTAATCTCTGAAGTATCCTTGGAACTGAATCATAGATAGGAAGACATAATGATAAATAAATAAATTGGTCTACGAAGTCACTAAATGAATAATATTATTAATTATTTTTTACCAATGAAGTCCAATGGATGACAGACTATTGTCTTCCATGTGAATCTAACTTTTGAAGTGGAAATTTGAATATCTCATCTTGGTGATATAAAAAGAAATAGACTAATACAGACTAGTGTTTAAAATCTCTCTCAACACTAAAGTTCAAAAATTGTTCATGAATTTGACCTAAAATATACTCACTAAAGTTGAAAAAAAATAAAGGCTTCTTCCCAAACGAAAATATAGACAGAAAACCTAGAATAACTTCATCAACCCATTTGTCACTTGGATAACCTAATAAATAGCAAAGCATGGAAATTATTTTTCTAGTCATTTTGGGAAAGATAATAGCTTAATAAGGTGGATTATGATGAGGCAATTCGACTCCCTCTGGTAAAAACGCTTCAAATATGTTGGTTCTTTCTTAGAAGGTTAGTTGCTAATAGATCTCCATTAGGGATTCAACTGAAAAAAAAGTGCAATAAATATGGATTATTGACTTAAAGAGCTTAGAGAATAGATTCTGGTGTGACATAAAACAATATTTCTCCAGTTATAGCTACTACAACATTTTTACTAGGAAGGTATTTTTTTTCACACTAGAAAACAAATTCAGGAAAGTGGTATGTTTGAGGAAAAATTAACTAGGGTAACATGAACTCCCAAATACCTAATTCATTACTTGCATCTTCATATTTATGGAATTCCCAATTGTGTAATTCGAGTAAATTAGACTCACTTTTAGTCTCGAAGATTTCTTCTTCCTCTTCACTAGGGATTTCTAGCTCTTGGGCTAAGATGTATTCTCCTGCAGAGGTTAAAAATATTACTCCTTTTGTTGGGGATTAGTATCTTCTTCTTCTAAAATTGCTTCAGTTGATGAAGTTGGAGAGTCTCTAGGCTGAATTTCTGACCTTAAGACTTCAGGAAGTCTATGTCTTGTTGCTAAGAATGGAATACGAGTTTTAGATGGTGGTGTGGCACTACGAGGTCTTGATGGAGTGGTGATGTTGTTGTAATCAAAATTCTACCTCTACCTACAAATCTATCCCTATAATCTCTTTCTTTACACATGTCATTTTGTTTTAAGATTTAAGAGATAAGGCTCCTAATTACGCTTCCCTCGCAACGACGCCAAAATTTTTAGTCAATTTAATGTCTTAAATTTCTATCATAAACTATCGACTGGAGTTAGTAATCTTATGAAGTGCAGGTGCACTATATATGCTAGAAGCCTTTATTTCTTAATTCATTGTGTTGGTTTTATATGTTGTTTTTAGAATTTTATGTTTTATCTTGAATGTCTAAATGAAATGGAGAAACTAAGAATTGAACTATTAAATGAAATCTCAACTTGATTAAAAAAGCTTATGATGAGAATTCTACTTTTGGCTTTAAAAATGAACAATTAATTTTTAATAAAACTAGAAACGAGAAGGAACTCCAATAATTTTTTATGTTTTTAGAGATTTTATATAGATAAAATTAACATCAAGAAAGTAACTACACCTAGAGAAGAATTTTAATGCTTGAAAAATAAACTTAAGAAGGAAGAAAAGGAAATGTTTAATATTAATCTAAGAAAGGAATTTGATCTAGAAATTAATCTAAATAAAATTTTCTAATGACTGAAAGATGAAATTTACAAGAAGGAAGAAAAGGAAATGTTTATCTAATAAAGAAAATTGATCTATGATAAATCTATATTGCATAAAAATAAGTTAATCTAAGTGATAAATATTTAACTATGTTAGATTATTCTATGTCGGAAACTATGATAATGTTATATCTAAAACATCTATCTAAACTAATTATAAATCTATTTGACTAAAGAATAAAATATCTAATTAAATCATCTCTAAATCTAAACAAAGCATCAATCCAAACTATGTCTAAGTCTATCAAAATATATATCAAAACTTTATTCTATCTACTAGATGAAATATCTGTCTAAATTAATTCTATGAAAACTGAGTATCTATTTAGCTCTAACTCTATTCAATAATGAAACAAAGCATCTATTTTTAATCTAAATTCTACAAATAGAAATATTAAATCTTGTAGTATTAAATCTAAATGATTATGCTAAGTAAATTCAAAAACTAATCTAAATAAGGAAAGAAAATAGAGTATTTTACCTACTATGCAGAACTAGGATGCCTATCTGATCTATGAAATGAAAGATGAAATATGTCTTTGTTGTGAAAAAGAATGCAAGAAAGGTAAATGTTAAAAGAATTATGATATCGATATGTTTCAGGAAATAAAAATGATTAGAGCATTCAACTTATACGAAAAACACAACAATTAACTTATGCAGAAAGCGGAAAAATCAAACTAAGAAACAATAGAAGATTAAACTATAAAACCTCTTCTTTGTAGGGGCCCTCCACAACATAATGGTTCTTAATTCACTTCTGACTAATTACGCATCAATGATTTTGAACACACTTTCTCCATAAATTGATAAAAATAGAGTTTGAATTTGTACAGTATTACAATAAAAAATCAACCTTATCTCTGGTTAAAGAAGCCCAATATTTATAACAGAGTTAAATTAAATTTTTGAGGTGATCTCGCCTAAAAAATATTAATTAAAATAGGAATATAATTCTAAGCAGAAATGCAGTCTTCATATATTTATTGATTTTCTATGTGGAGAGAAAATCGTGAAGCTTTCAACTTCTCGTCCGCTTGTCTCGACCCTCTACTTGACTGATCCTTTGACCATGATTTTAGGCACCATCCCTCTAGATCTTGGATAGGTAAGTAGGATAAAATCCATGAGTGGATCATTTCCAAATTACCCATGTGCCTCTCTCCTCTATTTCTTCTTCGGAACCTTTCAAACAATGTCGGTAGCTGCAAAAACAAAGATTAGCTACAAAATTGCATGAATTTTGTAGCTAAATAAAAAATTTATTCAAATAATAAGAAACATTAAAATATAAAAGAGAGATCATTTGAATACCTTCTCAGACTGGAAATGTACCAATTAACACTAATTGAGCTTATGAATTCCGTCAAAAACGAAGGAAAAGTGGTGAGATAGATGTCAAAAATAGAGACAGTCTTTAGGTTCAACACATGTATTACAAAATATTATTTTGAACACCATGCAATTTGACCACATCTCTATTGAAGACCTGTTCTACATCACTATATGAATAATTACACTTCACTGGAATGAAGTGCACTACCTTCCTTAACCTGTCCACCACAACCATGATGGAATCGTGTTGTCTAGATATCCTCAGAAAACATGTGATGAAATCCATGGAAATAACCTCCCATTTCCACTCTAGAATCATAGTCAGTTGTAGTAGTCCTCTTGGTTTCTTACATTATGATTTCACCTGCTGACAGTCTAAACATATATCCACAAAATTTGCTACATCCTTCTTCAGATTCAGCCAAAAATAAAACTTCTTCACTGATGTCAATGTCTTCTGGTATCCTAGGTGAAACGAATACGATTTCACATGAAACTCTCTCAAGTTAGTCTTCTTGACCTCACTACTGTCTGACACATATATATATTCCCTAAATATGATCAATCCATCTGTTGTAAGATGATATTCCACATCCTGCTCACTTGTATCGTGTTGTAACATGTTCCTAAGCTCCATGTACCTGTTATCTTGCTAACCTTCCTGTAATATTTGGTCCTGTAAGTTTGTCCCATAATAACTCATAAATGCTATGTGATTCACCTCGATCCACCTGCTAAGAGAATAGGCAACCCCTCTCTCTTTACCATTGATATACTGAATCTCAAAATTGAACTTACTAATCGTGGCCAACCATCCATCTTTTTTGGCATTCAGATTTGTTTCATCAAACAAGTATCTCAACCCACTGTGATCACTCATCAATGCAAACCTCTGCCAAGAATATAGTTCCTCCACATATTCAACGCATGGATTATCGATGCCAACTCAATATCATGTGTCAGATAATTCTACTCGTGCTCATTTAATTTTCGTGATTCATAACATACTACATGTCCTTCATGCATAAGGACTCCACCAAGTCCTATATTACAAGCATCTATTCATATCACAAACTCTTTGTCTGGATCTACAATATTTAACACTGGATCATTTATCCACAACTGTTTCAACTTCTCAAAATGTGCTACACATTCTTCTATCCATTCAAACTTATTTCCCTTTCACTGCAATGACGTGATAGGATATGAAGTGTGAGAGAAGTTCCTGATCAACCTATTTTAGTAACCTAATAGTCCCATAAATGATATTACCTCATCCACATTTCTAGGAGCTTCCCACTCCATGATATCCCTTATCATCTTTGGATCTACTATTATGCCTTCCTTGGAAACCAGAGGCCCCAATTAATGTACCTCTATCTGAAAGAAGCTGCATTTTCTAATCTTGTAATACAAGTGATGTTCTCTTATAAATTTCAATATTGTTGCTGAATGTTTGGCACGTTCTTCGTCATTCTCAGAATATATCTAGATGCCATCAATTAATATAATAACAAACTTGTCTATATAAGGATGCAACACACTATTAATCAAGAACATAAAAGTAGATGGAGCATTAGTCAAACCAGATGGAACTACAACAAACTCATAACGTCCATACCCAGTTCATAAAACTATCTTGTATATATATTCTTACTTGATGCGTACCTAACGATATCCGGATCTCAAATCAATATTTGAGAGCATTGTTGCTCCCTTCAATTGATCGAACAAGAAATCGATCCTCAGCAACTGATACCTATTTTTTTATGGTCATTTTGTTCAATTTCCTATAGTTAATGCATAGACTAAGAGTACCATCCTTCTTCTTCACAAGCAATACTGGTGCACCCCAAGGTTATATACACTTGGCCTAATCTATCCCTCATCAAGAATTTCCTTCAACTGCAGCTTCTACCCTACTAACTCTGGAGTGCTCATCCTATATGGTGCCTTTGATGTTGGTGCTTCCTTTGGGTACCAACTCAATAGAAAATTTTACTTCCCTGTGAGGAGAAAACTCTAAAATATCTGCGAGAAATACATCTTGAAACTTATCTAAGATCAGGTACCTTCTTAATACCTCCACATCCTCATCCTCCTTACCTTTATCACCAGAAATATGAATTACAAATAAAAAACACCCTTTTCTACGACTGCACTTTTCCCGCATAGTTGTCACCATCCTAACTGATGTTTCTTTCTTCTTACCCCGGAATATTCTTTGTTCTCCATTGTCATCCAAACACGCCATAATTTGTCATAAAATTCCACCTTAGTCCTATGAAGTTATAGCCATTCCATACCCAAAATCATATTATACGATCCCAATAGAAATACATTCAAATGTGTTGATGTATGCATACCATTCAATTCAAAAGAAAAATCTCTTACCCAATGATGAACTCGTTTATTTGTACCTTTAGCTAATTGCAATAACCAAGATTCTGCATGTAATTCTTTATTCAAGCAAGACGTATCCACCAAGTCAGGGTTAACATAGCTATAATTAGATCCAGGGTCAATCAAAATAGAAACAACTTGATCACAAAGCTTATCGTCCATCTCAATGATATATTCCTGATGATCTACCTGTCTATTATCCAACACTACATAGATATGAGGAATTCTCTCCCCAACATCCCCAAACGTATGTGCCTCCTGTGCACTATAATAATGTGGTATACCACCATGATGTTTTAGACAATCCATCTTAAGATGCTCCTTACCACATTTCCAACACTACAACCGTCTTGTACCATCACTTGTATTCTTATGTTGTGACCCATGTCCCTTTCTAGCTACGTTTGACGTCTTGTATGGTGCAACATTCTCTTTATCTTCTGCATTCTATGGAATTGTTCTTTTCATATGCCATTTACCTTTACCTTTATCTTTCCCTTTCCATCCTTACAGATATTTTGTCTTATTCTTTGTAATATTCATAGCAATGCTTCAATTTCCCAATAAATTACTCAAGTGACCGAGGCTCATCATAATCAATATATATATATATGCTATTGGAAATCCACTGACAAATATTTGAACTTTAACTTTTTCATCTTGAATATATGGTACATACGTCAACAGCTCCAAAAACTTGGTCGTATACTCCTCATATGTCATCAATCCCATTTTGAGCTCATATAATTCCTTGGCTTTGTTGTCATAGTACCTTTATAACATTATTTCTTCCTAAATATTCTCTTGAATTCATGCCAATTCAAGTATTTTGTCCTGTTGTCTCTGACCCGTCTTACATCTTCGCACCAGATGTATGATTTCCATTTGAGGATGAATATACCTACTCTGGCCTTCATATTATTTGTGTACTCATGCAGTTCAAATAACTTATTCATCCCAACTAACCAAGCATCTGCATCCTCTGAATTCTTCAAATATCCATAAAAAATAGGTGGCCTATATTTCTTAAACTCCTTTGAAAAATATCCCCTTTCAGTCCTCCTGTAAAGGTGATAATGATGATGATCATAGTTCTTGTCAGATCCAGAACAAGAATAGTACATGCGTCCATCACCTCTCCTATCTGGAGTTTACAAGAACCTTCAATATCCAATCGTTTCATCCTTATCTGACCTGTGACCACCATGATACCTACTACCATATTCCCCATTATTTTTTTCCTCCTTCCCATGGCTGATCCGAAGTGGTCATTGTCTCTGCAATTCTGACAAACTCTAAAGGATTATTGCATTGACTTCTGCTTTCTTCTCATATTCCTGCATGATTATGTCATTATTTTCCTTGTAACCTCTTAATTCTTAGTTCAATATTCTCAATGTCTCTGGTAAGTCAGAATAATTCCCAACACCCTATTGATCATCTGATACATATGGAGAGTCTCAGGAAATGTAGTCCACCATATTTCTAGTCATATTTTTTTTTCTTCTGGCAAGGTATATCATGTCAGCTAAACCAAAACATAAACACAATCAATGTACCTTAGTATAGTTTGGGGAGGATATCTCATCTGCAAGATCAACCAAATTAGTGTAATACATGTATATTCATAATCATAACAGCATATAGATGTCATCCTAACCATAGTCCAGTCATCAATTCTTAACCATATCAACCACACATCCTGACCTCATGCATGACAAATAAAACCATGTCAATGTATACATAATCAACATATGTATGAATTGCATGCATACACGATACATACAAACACTGTCATGCATAACTAGTGCATCACTGACCTATACTTGTGATAAACATATCCAACAACACACCATCCAATTTCACATGGCGACACCGCTACAAAAATGACTAGCACCATGCATATGCAACAAGCACACAAACCACAAGCATAGAGAATACATATGCCACCAATATTAATGCATGAACAACACACCACCCATCTAGTTCAAGGGGCGAACGATGCTCTGATACCACTCTGTAAAACCCTCCTCCCACATTTTCCCAAGTTAATTGGTCCGTTGGGGTAAAAATGTGACGAGAGGGTACTATGATCTTATTCAACTCCCCATGTATAGTTAAGGAAGTGGAGCAAACAAAACACATCCAACCTGACCTCCTACACTTGCTACAAAACCTCTAGGAGCCAACCAAAATTTCGAGTTGGACCAACCCCTGAGGCAACCCAACATCTTACTAACCTAGATCCTCAATCGCTCCCATGACATGGGCATGCATGTGACTAGGGCCCTCCAGTCGCTCTCACAGCAAGGGCATGCAAGTTACTAGGGGTGTTTTCAGCTACTTCAGAGCCAGTGACCCCATATTTTGTGCCACTTTTTTAGGGTCGGGTCTCAGGCCACTGCCTAGAACTCCATCAAACTTACAGAAATGAAGATTAACATTGAAAAAATGATACAACTGAAAATACTTGAACAAACACTTGATTGGACCCCTACTAGCCATGACATACATTTCCTCAAACATGTCACAAATATGCATTCTTCAGGTCATAACAACAGATCTTAGCATAGGGGTCTCATACTTATCTGAGAATCGCTAAGAAGCATTGATACCTTATCACCTCAGCTTCATCATCTATTAGGTCATATATTCATTGTTCATTCATTTACAAATAAAATAGGATGAGAGCCATATGTCATCATTGTCATAAAACATACTCATAACCAGCATATAAATAACAAAAATAATAAGGATACAACTGTTAGGGTCCTATAATAATAGGATTCATAATTTTGAATTGGCTTTGTTAAAATCTTAAAATATTGTACATACCTTTACTTTCTGCAAATGTATTCCCATACTTAAAAATGTGAAGAGGGTATGTCCTAAAATAATAATCAAAGGAAAAAAAGAAACAAAGATCAAAAGAATATTAAATATGAACCCCGCAAAAATAAAAACAGGAAAGTGTTGCAAATTCAAATTCCACTACTGTAGTTTACTTTTTGCAAATCAAATTGTGTGCAGCTTGTTAAACTGCCACAATCCATGATGGTAAAAATGCTAAATCTTGATTATTCATGTTTTAAATTTCATGTTGATAGATAGAAAATAAAATATCTAGCCAAACTATTTAATCTTGGCAGATCATTAGTTAGGTAGAGAATAAATGTGCTCATCAGTTTAATTTGAGTCACTAGTTATAAGGTTAGAATTAGTTAGTTTGATTATTAAAAGAAGAAAATAAGAGGGTTTGTAAGCTTAAATGCACCCAAATAGATGAATAAAAAATTTTAGGGTAGATGATGGGTAGGTAAAAGCAGTTTTCACAAGGCATGGACAACACAAATTGATCATTTCATACTTACTAATTCATTTTCCTTGAAAAAGTACTCCTTCCCATTCATTTTATCTTTACCCCTTCCCTATTTCATTTCCCCCTTGCTAAATATCCCTTTTCTCTTTTAGAAATCATCCCCTTTGAAAAAACCCTTTTTCTTAACTAACTATGCCCCTTCTCTAGCTTAAAATACCCATTTCTATTACTAATACCCATTCCTCCTTCCCCTTTACTAATTTTGCAACATTCAAATAAACACATACAAACCAAATTATCTAAAATTTACAGCGCTTATAATATATCGAGCCCCACTTCAAACACTCTTCCCCGATATTATTTTAAACCCCCTCCCTAATTCCATTTCTAAACTCTGCTATTATAATAATCCCCACTTATTATATTTTAATGTCCCGCATTATACCATAATACATGTCTAACATCCCACATCATATTTATTAAACCCCCATTAAATATAGTTCCCCATAATATTAAACTCTCGTATATACATTTCCCGACCCTTTAGTTTATTTCACCTCCGCCTATTAAGCCCTGGGTCCCACCTATCATGACCCCATAGAGCTATTTGCCTCCTGATCTCCGTAAAACTAATCCGATGGCTATCGAACCATTTCACATCCCCGATTGCCTGAACATTAACACCACCGAGAGCTTGCAAAATAACTTTTTTAGTTCCTCCGCTCCCCTGCTATGTGGCAGCCCCACGTTGTATCGCATCCTCACTCCCAAAACCGTTGACCGTCTGTCCATTGATGCGAAAACCACCAAAACTGATCCACTTTTGTGTCACAATCCATTCACAAAACTTCCACTTTTTCTCTCATCCAATGTGCGATACATTGCTTATCTACACCTGCGCCATTTGCGGAAAACATGCCCACTTAGAACTGTGATAAGCCATTACTGTTTGAAATTAATACACCATTTAAACACTACGACATTACAATAAAGAATCAGGACTCTTTCCCATTATGAACAAATATGCAAAGTCTCCCAAAGAAATCCCCATTATCTCATTCATAACCTACCTCTGTGAATTTGCGACAAAAAAGACTAAAATATCATTACCAACGCAAAATAAAAACATCCATAGTCTCGACTCTGTCCACAGAAATCCCAATTCAAAAGAAGCCATTGCTCAAGCTCTGTACAAACCTCCGTTTCCATTAATTATTGCTTTGTTTGCAGATATTTAGTCAATCTGTCCCTAATTGACAGCATAAATTATCGACTAGGCTTGTAAC
>JAXQQM020061996.1:0-49975 GCA_034641835.2 Pinus albicaulis | reverse complement strand
TAGTGTTGGAACACCTAATCCTACATGGGTAGGTGTGGAATGTGAAAAGTCACAATGGAGTCCAAGTGACCTTGGAATGTGAAACCAAGAGTCACACCATTGTACTATAAATGTACATCTTTGTATAATGGAAAATAAGAGAGCCTCACGCTTATCTTTCATTGTGTGTTGTTTCTCTTGTGTGTGCATTTTTCTTCCTCATATATAATGGAAAATAAGAAAACCTCACGCTTATCTTTCATTGTGTGTTGAGTCTCTTGTGTGTGTGTTTATTCTTCTCATACACCATGTGTGTGCTTCAACATGGTGTTTAACATGGTATCAGAGCAGGCGATTGTTGGCCCTGCTCCACTTTGAATGAGCCATTTGTGTCTATGGCCTATGCATATCTTCAAAATTCTTGACGTTTTTGCAGCATTTAGAGACTTTTTGCAGCAGTGTTTTGAAGAGGAGCAGCATTTAAAATCGCAGCATTCAGAAATTGGCAGCATTGGTTTTGAAGAAGGCAACACTGCCCATATGAAGGTTTTCATTCTCATTTGTCCTGCAATTTCTGCATTTTAAATTCTGCATTTGAAGAGCTGCTGGATACTATTTAAATTGGATTTTTGAACATGTTTTTGGGTTTTTACTGGAAATATTTCTAAGTTTTCATTGGAAGATTTCTGAGAATTCTGAGTTTTTCTGCTGCTATATGGCCCTCTACAATTTTTGAAGAAAACATTCTGGGTTTCTCTGCTGCTGGAAATTTGTACTGTTGCTTTCATTTCTGCAATCTGCTACCTGTATTTCAGAGTTTAAAAATCCGTTGTTGTTTCAAAGGTCTTCTACTCTTCTTCTCTGTTTTTTTAACATTTAAAAAAAAAATTAAAAATAAAAAAAAATAAAAACCAAATTTTGGCCTTTCGGCCCCCTTCTTTACCTCTACAACTCCATTCCTCACCTCTGCAATAAGTTCCCATCACACTTACCTCACTAAACTCTGCAATACACCCTACCACTTCTCCACATTCCAACGCTGCTCAGCATACGCTCACACCTGCGCTATTTCCCCAACGACTCCCTTCACCCTGCAATTACCACGCTCCATTTGCTGCTACTCTTCACGGCCCCACCCCTCGGCTATCTCTCAACGCCGCTCCTCCTTCCCCACTCTCACGCAGTATCCCTTGCTGCATCTACCTACCAATCCACTGCGTGCCCCTTCAATCCAGACCCTCCCTACTCCACGGCCTACCCATACTACCCAGCGCTACAGCCACGTCTTCTCTACTCCTCTACAACCCTAGCTTACGCCCTCTCATAAAAATACACTCTGCTTATCGCTCCAAGCCGCCCTACCCATTTGAATCCCCTCACCCCACAACCTGCGAGGTCCCTCTCTCAACGCACCCTCATCGCTCACCTCACCTCACCTCTGCAATCTTCCCATTGGAGTCCTCACGGCCTACTTGCAAACACCCATTGTAATAAACTCCGCCCTCTACGCACGAGCTCCAATGCTCCACCTTATCGCTCCTGCGCCCTCCCATTCTGCTCCCTTTGGAACACATTCACTATCGACCGCCCTCCCCTACAGCCTTTCAAACGCTCTGCAAAATCACACTCCGCCCCTACCCTCTGCAATCTAACACCCTTCCCAAAATCTGCAATGCTCCACGGCATAACGCTTCACCCTACAACACTCCCTACCACTGCAATATAATGCTTCACCCTACCACTCCCTCCCACGCGCCTTTGACCGCTTCCCTCCACACCATATCCGCCCTTTCTTCAGATGTAAAAATTTCATTTAAAAATCCCCCCTCCCATTTAAAAATTTCATTTTTAAATTAATTTGAATTAAAAAATCCGCCCTCCCTTTCATTAATAAATCCTTTTATATAATACCTCCCATCCCATTAAAATTATCCCTTTTCCCATTTTTATAAGTTAATCCCAAATAATTATTATTTTTTAATTAATTTTCAATAAAAAAAAAAAAAAAACAGCAGAGAGAGGAGAGAGAGAGGAAGAAGATTTGAATAGCAGAAAAAGAGAAATTGACATATGAAGAGAATGGACTGAATATTGAAGATTTTACATTGTGATTTGTGGCATTGACATGAGGGTGATTTTTTGAAGAATTTCACATTTGAAGACAAGTTTGCCATCATTGAAAACAACGATTTGAAGAAGAAAATTCAGCTGCATAGTGTTTTCAGCTGCACATGTTTTGCAGAAATATTGCATTGAGTTGACATTGTATTGCTCATTCATAGTTGCAATTAGTACTTGAGTTGTTGAAAGATTGCCCTCCATCATTTGAGGAGCACATTTTGTACTTGAGATTTCCATAGTTGGAAATTCCTTGGAGTCATTTGTATTTCTTGTTGCATCACATTGTAAACGGGTGCATTTTTGGTTGAAGCCGACACCCTTTCATTTTTTGAGCCTAAGTTGTTGAAATGGCCAAAATCAATGAGGCATTGATGTTGTTAAATGACCTCATTCATTCAAATGTTGATGATGTGATAAAAATTAGCAAGGATGCTCTTTGTAAAATTCACAGTTGTTTGCAAGATGCACATGAAAAGATTGAGTTTTTGCAGTTGGAATATCAACTTCAACAAGACGAACTTCAGCAAAAGAGTCACCATTCTGAACCTATTTCTGTTTAGAACATTGTGAAAGACTCCCATCAGCATCAAGTCAGCAAAGTTCTAGTTGATTCACATTCAGTTCTTTGTACTAGAGCAGATGTACATGTAGATGCAGCAGTTTAGCCTGCACTTCTCAAGCCCATCATCAGACCTTGGGAAGAGCTTGTCCACAACAAGCACCGAACTGGTCTTGGATATGACAAGGATGTGTCCTTTCATATTCCGGACTACACCAAGCCCATCATATTTCAGAGTGCCGGATTCTTGTATGACAGTTCACCTGCAGCTGTTCCAGATCCTGTTCCACTTCCACAACAGATTGAGAAATGCCAACACTGTGATCGAGTTGGCCATATGAAAGATCAATGTTTTGATCTTCATCCATGCAAGCACTGTGGTCGGCACACTCATTCTTCAGACAGATGCTTCAGACACAAGCCTCCTGCAAGAACCAAGATTCATCTTGGATGGATCGCTTCTTGGCAATGGGCATTAGCAGCCAAGAAGATGTTTACGACACATGTTAGAACTTGTTCACGGATATTGAACAAACTTGCAGTTGAGTTTTCGCCATCATCTCACCTTGTCCCTGACAGGGGGGGAAATGGTGGTCATGTACAAGCTTCGACATCAGATCAAGCGAGCCCGAGCCACAATCTCTCATTCCATGTTCAGAGTTGTAGCCAGCAGTTCAAGCGAGCCTGAGCCACAATTCGTCATTCCGGATTCAGAGATGTAGCCAGAGATACGGATGCCCATGAGCATACCTTTGGTTGGTGGATAACCTAAAACCATCATTTTCGGTTGGTGGATAACCTAAAACCATCATCTTTGGATGGTGGATAACCTAAAACCATCATCTTTGGTTGGTGGACAACCTAAAACCACCACAGGTAGTAGACCTCCCTTCTTTTAGGTTGAGGGTCTCCCTTTTTTATGAGGGACAATTCCTCTAGCAGAAGCTTTCAGCTTCTTGCCAGTTTTGGAAGAGTTCCGGGAACTGCAACAAGTTTTGCGTTCTAGTGTTTGTGGTCATCCTAAAACCACCTCTTTTTCCAACATTTCAGAGAGTTGATTCAGCCCAAGTGCTGCCATGCATACTTTGCAGATTTGTATTACAACTCTTTTCTTGGACTCACACATACCCCTTCGGATTAAGGGGGGATGTTGGAACACCTAATCCTCCATGGGTAGGTGTGAAATGCAAAAAGTCACAATGGAGTCCAAGTGACCTTGGAATGTGAAACCAAGAGTCACACCATTGTACTATAAATGTACATCTTTGTATAATGGAAAATAAGAAAGCCTCACGCTTATCTTTCATTGTGTGTTGAGTCTCTTGTGTGTGTGTTTATTCTTCTCATACACCATGTGTGTGCTTCAACATGGTGTTTAACCAAATTGTAAGAAATAGTGATTGACCCCTTCGAAAGATTTTAACACCAGCTAAGTCAAGGCCTGGCACTATGACCCCCAGATCCTTGAAGCAACCGGATACAAACACCGTTTAAAGAAACATCCGACCTTTCCAAAAACATTTTTCCTCAGGGGAAGTGTTACATCCCATGATCGTAGGAGCTGCCTAGACCTTTCCGTATACCCATTACCGATGTAGTTGGGTTTTCTGATACTTTGGGGTTATAACATGAAAGTGCCAACTAGTGGGGATGACGAGAGTTAGCACCTTTAGAGATAATCCCCAAGTTCTAGAGGCAAAAAAATGACTTAATAAGTTAAGTTTTGGTGTCAAGGGATAATAAATTTGATGTTTTTGTTTTAAATTTAAAGAAATTTGTGACTTTCCTACGTGATTATGAAAAGAGATTTGCCACTGAGTAAGAGTGTTGTTAGCACTAATATTGAAATTAAGCACCAATTAAGATCCAGGAGATTTTAAAAATGAGAGACAAGAGATATAAGGAGAAGATCGAGGAGATTTGACTTCCACCTTAAGAAGAAATCAATTAGTAAGACTAGTAGGCATCAATACAAATATGAGAAAAGGAGGATGGTAGTTAATCCATAAAATTTATTCACCTACTTTTGCCAAATATCCCTCAAAATTTTCCAACCAAGTATGATGTAGGAACATCCTTGGTACTATAGCTAAGATACAAGTTGATTTTTTGTGATTAAAGCAATAAAAAAAATATATTGTAGTGCACATTTGGGTGCCCATAATATATTTTTGTTGTAATTTTCTATTAAAATAGGAAGAATTTTATTTGGAAGTTGAACTATTAGGTAGTTGTGGGTACAAAAATCCAAGGAGCACATACATAAATAGGAAGTTTTTGAATGAGCTAAGGGCTTTATATCTCCTTTAATCTCGATTTTTGTGTGGGTTAGGATTATAGAGACATACATAGGCTTTGTTAATGTAATTAGGCCCGCGAGGGATTGACCATTAATTCAATAAAGATGATATAAAAACTCTTGGTTGTTTATTGCTGGGTTTAAGGGTTCCTAACCTGTGTCTGCAGTTTATGGATAAACCAACAAACCTCCAACCCGAAGGCCCTTTTCGATGCTGATATACAAACTAAATTCTCACCCAAAGCAAAAGAGAAGGAACCAAAGTCAAGACCATGAGGGGAGAAATTAATAGCAGTCCTAAAGAAACAAATGCCAACTTATATTACTCATAAATAGATGCATGCAACAATATACAAATGTAATCACAGAATGTGACAATATTTAATAGAATAGTACGTTGTCATGGTTTCTAGTGCGTATATTAACATAAATACATCCGGGGATTCCGACTGCAATGTATAAACTTAAACAAATTTATCAACCATCATTCATAATCATATCAAATATCCTTGCGCAATTATCAATAAGTAAGATAGAGGCACGTGATCTTAATAGAACACAAGGAATAAAGAACTCGAAGCATAACACCGTAAACTTGCTAAAAATTTCCATTCTATTAGCTTTCAGATATACAATCAATACATCAACTTTCCCTACAAAACCCTTCCGCACACACCACTCGCTGGAGTCCGCACGCCTTTCGGGACTAGGTCTCCGCGCGCACAATGTGGAACAGAGCCTTCAACCCCAACCCAAACAACCCTTACAAACGCATTATTCAAACTTATCCAAACATCAATATCATGAACTTAATTAGAACTTACTTATCTTAGACACGATCTATCTATTTATATACGTTTAGCATATGTGATACTATGGTCTTAAACCATGTTTTTGAGGCCCAAAATTTACCCCAAGCCCATCTACATCAAAATTGGGACTTTGACCCACCCCAAAGCCCCTGAATCCATTTACTAACGCGAACATACTAAATTATAATAAAAAATGCATTGAAGATTGTAGCCTGGTGA
Organism: Pinus albicaulis; assembly: GCA_034641835.2. Taxonomy (NCBI): domain Eukaryota; kingdom Viridiplantae; phylum Streptophyta; class Pinopsida; order Pinales; family Pinaceae; genus Pinus; species Pinus albicaulis. The sequence continues at coordinate 43,986 of JAXQQM020061996.1, read as the reverse complement.
CCTGCCCAAGAGGGCTCCCAACACAAACATGCGAATCGTCCCAGTCACCGATGCACCGCCTGAACTGGCCCACGATGTAAGTTTCGAGAGGAGCACGATTCCAAAATTTTCACCCATAGCCACCCTGCTGTTGAACTATCTTTTCACCGAGTAGACCAGTGTACCTTAGTCCGATGTTGCCAGCCAAGTCTGGTTGATGGTATTCAATGTGTTGTCCAAGGTTCCAGGAAAGTCACACTTTTCCGCCATGGTTGTATGTGTTTTTAGTAGGTTCTCCTTCCAACGCAGATCTTCAATTCTCTCCGAATGGTTATGACTCAGAGACGAGCGCAGACCGTGGCAAATCCAATGTGGCGCCTGGCCGGTCTGATTTCAAATTTCTGCTCCTTCAGTGGAGGGTTTTCTCACGCAACATCGTACTAACAAATATCATTTTGGGATGAGGTCCAAACACTCATATACTTGACCCAGTAACCAGCTTCGTGACCCTCTCCCCAACATTACAAAATTATTTATGGTGTGTGTAGTTTTGTTGTGGATCTTTCTTATTTGTTGTTATTTATGTTGTGCGTCTTCATGTGTAAATTTCTTTGTATCACTTGACCTTCACAAGTGTGTTAAGCATCAAATTCTCATTTTTTTTAAATAACTTCATACACCACAACAAAAAAATAAAACAAACACTTCCAAAAATAAATTTAAAAGTAGTTTTAGAACCTATAAGGTCAAGGTTAGATTTTAGTTAGACTACCTCGACAATGCAACATTTCTCCTATTTTTGAAGATCATACAATATGCGCTAACCATACATAGAGCAAGCAGCAGTTTTGATGTTTTTATTTGACAAGAAATATGGCAAGTATTAGGAATAACATACATAGGAAAAAATGATAAATTAAAACAACATAAAGTTAGTTTAAATAAAAACCTACAAAATGGAATTGTATGCTCTTACTTGAGATAAAGGATTGTATCTTAGGTCAAAATTTTTTGGCCAAAAGGTAGGGGTTTACAATTACAAAAGACTTTCAAGATGTAGTTTAGTGATTCACTTAAACCCAAAATGCCCGTACCAGGAATAAAACTCCTTTGTTGCATATGCTTGTGAATCTGATCAAAGAAGAGAAAATATCCATGTGTGATCTTTGCTAACTTTTTTCAAAAGATAGCAAAGCATCCACATAGCTGAAACACCTTAAGATGCCCAACACATACTAATCAAATATCGTAACACTCAACGTTTACATAGTTAAAACCTATAAAGAGAGAATTAGTCTATGATCCCAACTAATATGAATATTTGAGGGAATATATTAATGTGCAGTGATTATATAAAATCTTCACAATCAATAATAATCATGTTGAAACCTAATCATGGGTAGGTGTGGAATCCGAACAATCATAAAGGAGCGTCCGAGGACTTTGAAATGGGAACCTAAGAGTCACATCAATTTAATATAAATGGAACATCTACATGGTTAGTAACAAACTTTGCTTATATTTATCATATTCCATATTCTTGTGTTTAACATGGTATTAGAGTGCAAAGCCAAATGCATTTTCATTTTTGTTATTCCATTTTTAGCGATCAATATTTTTGAAGAAATAACACATTTTCACTCAATAAGAATGTGCATTTTAATCATCTCGTTTAACATTTGAATACCTCATGCCCTACTGATAACGTGATCTTCTTGCCTACTCAAGAACTTGCTCTCCGCTTGGTATGACATCCAACTCTTTAAATAGTTTTATGTTGTAACGCTCGCTTTTTTCCATATTCCATCTCTTCCGTAATTTGGTTTTGGAGTAACATTAAAGATCCTCAACAGTGCTAGTTCATTGGATTTGTTGTGCATCGCAAGTGTAGAGTAATACCACTTGTAAGCATTGTTGTCCGTGGGTGAACAATTTTTTTAAAGCGTTGAGTTGAAGACTGTGAAGCTTTGTAAATGCCAATGCCATATTAAAATTCGCTTGGGATGGTTTTGTTCAAATGGTGGTGGTGGTGTTTTATCTAATAAGTGTCGATTTTGTGGTCGACGTGGTTGTCGTCATAATCATAAAATAGACTTGTAAAAATTATAACAAGGGAGAATTTAAGTACTTGACATATGTAATGAATTTTTATCTAAAAGTTAGAGTTCCAATCCTTCAAAGGAGAACGGTAGGCATTTTGAAGTTCTAATCTTCTTCAAGGTGAGAACGGGTCAAGGTTCGACCCCAAAGGATACTTGATGGAATCACCGAATATACCACTTTATAATGATTGCAGAACAGTTTGTTGATAACCGCAGCTTTACATCCATTCTCTCCGGATAACGCAGGGTCCATTCTCTCCGTGATAACATTGACCATAACCAATGTTTTTTCTGTTATCCATAGTAACGTGGTGGCATTTGTGTTGATAACCTGCCGACGTGAGGATAAGAGTTGGTAAGTGTTCTGGGCTACCATACTTACTCCGTTGAAATTTTGAGAATTTGAAACAAACGAAGTAGAGAGAATAATCTCCTCTCTACAAATACGTATAGTTAAAAAATTTGGCAAGAGACGCAGTTCTTCGACTTTTAAAACAATCTTTCTATTTATTCAAAAATCGTATACAATCTTCTCTTACCGTAGGGATAAAAAAAACTAAAGATCGATACGCACGCACAAGCCGCACAAACAAATTCTATCTCTCAAAACAATACACTCGTCTCTCTAACAAAATCACTCAACACCGCCGTGTTTTCTTCCATGCCGTCATATGGTAAAACAAATGACAATGCAATTATACGATCACCACAAGCTCGTTGTGCCTTTGGTTTTTATATGCCGCACATAAAAAAACATTACACAAAACCTTGCGAATTTTTTGTGGCCTGAATGCACGTACGTGCGAGTAGTGGGGACCACATCGCAAATGCTGATCGGCGGTGTCAAACAAAAACTTGCGATTGCGATTGAGGACCCGGATGTATGACCATATAAAACATGGCTCATAGAGCAATCGGGTCCGAACTTAAACAAGTACCGGGCTCGTTTCTAAAATGTTCCGATTGCGTAATAATAAAATCCGATGCGATGAGCTAAGGTTTAAATCCATTGTGTAAACCCCAGGGTCCGCACTTCTAACAATCGCGCTCATAACAAAAAGTTCGATCGCCGATTGGCAAACGGATGCGATTGAGCTATTAACCCTACTTATACCGGGACGGTTCGCCACTCGTGCACCCGCCCAACACACAAGACCTTCCGATTTCTATTAAGATCCCGAACGCGATTGGTAAACAACCGTATAAATCGATCGGGTTCGACTTTCAATCGGAGCACATAACAAAAGGCCTCTGACAGCCTTGCGATTGAACTTCATATTCCAATAAAACATCACCACGTGTTCAAGTGGACCCACGGGTCACATGGGGGGCGATTATAATATGTTTTGGTTGTATAATATACAACCGTTCCATTGTGGAACTCTTCCATATCAACAAGACATTTAAGTTATATAACATATTTACGTTGCGATTTACATTATGATTAGATCGTCTTCGCATCGCAAACTCTTCATCAACAAGACACCGCTTCAAAGAAAACTTGCGATTATGACAGGCGACTGGAAGTGGTGGGGACCACTTGTCTTCGCCAATCAAACAAAATACTTCATTTCGTTTAAACAATTCTTCTGTTCTCGTTGTTGAGGGTTTTGAAACGCCCAAAATGATTGTTTTTAATTAATCGTCTTCCGTATTTCGAACTGCTGTGAAATCTTCATTCCACCGCAAAATTAACTTCCCATAATCCAAATTAACTCTTCATTGTCTCCGTGGCTATGCCCATAAAAATAAAATTTATCTCCTTACATTCTCCATGTTTTCAATTCTACAAAGACATGACCTCAATCTTCGTTGTCGTTTTGTGTACTTTTCTTCCTCAAGCCAAAGGCACGCATATGACTTTAATATTTTCAAATGCACTCGCCTTCTGGCCCATATTACAATTTGACCCTCCACGATTATTGCAATCGTAACACACCACCTCACCACTTCGGTATATCCTCTTCTCCATATATCATGGCACTCAAATCATTACATAGTCGTTATGCCATACCATAGTCAAACTCTCCCTTGGTGTTCAACCTTCACCTCGTCTCATGCTTCGTGTAGACAAACAAATGACTTTCATGGTTATTTCATACATTTTAATAATCCATAAGATGCATATTTTATTAACACCGCTTCTCGCCTTTCCATCGTTGTCATGGCACCTCCTCCCACCGTGTCTACTTCCCATTTGCACATCGAGCCCCACATAATGCCACGGTCTCCCTCAGCCGTCACACCTACATAGTTCACACCATGACCTCGAGGCTCACGTTGCATGTCCTTTCCACCACACTTCAATACACACCCCCGACCTCGGCCAGCCTTCCATAAGCACTCTCTACCGGGGTTTTTCGTAGATACGCCCATCCCACCGATTTGGCCGTGTAATAAACCTTTCCAGTTAACCGCCATGGCTTTTCTCTCAGCGATAGTTTTTGATGAATGAGAGAAGATGTGGATCCAAGATCCGAAATCACTTGTAGAAATTGATAAGCGCTTCATTATCATTTTTTTTGTCGCATTCAGCACCTGACTTTGAGTTGGCATCAGCCAGGTAAGGTCGAACCGACATATTCACGACACTCCATTGATTGATGAAAACCACTTACCATGCCTCGCTATGGTTTACGTCAACATTTCGGTATTTTTTCAACTTTTCTACTAATGGAAGTTGGAGAGATTTAGAACGCGCATGAATTTCTACATGCTTTGGGGGAATCTCAATGCTTTAAAAAATTGAGCATCCAAAGTTGATGCATTCATCCTCCTTCTCTTTTACAACAAAAAATCAAGCGCTAGTATCATAATTCAAAGGGATTGATAGTTCACATTTAAGGATACAAGAGCTTGAGAATTGGAAGATTCTTATGGATTATTAGAGTTAATGTATCACTTTAATACATTCTAGTGTCGACAATAAATTAAGGATTGAGAGCTAATTTATATATTCAAACCATTTGTGAAATGCACAAAAAATATTGAGTTTTTGCACTTTGAATCTCAATTCCAAGAAGAAGAACAACAATGTTGAGTCATCATTCTCAACATGTTTATTTTCAACATCAAAGAGACTTACAAGGTAAAGTCAATAATGTTGTACCACCACATGTGCAAAGGCCTAGTTTAAGAGAAAATTCTGTAAGTGCGTTGGGGCTCAAGAGGCGCTTCCCAAGCCTATCATCATACCTTGGGAAGAGCTTATTCATAACAAGAACATGTCTTGGATATGAAAAGGATGTGTTCTTTCATATTCCCGACTAGTCCAAGCCTATTCAATTTTAGAGTGTCGGATTTCTTCATGATGTCTACCTTCAATTGTTCTAGATTATACTCCTCTTCCACAAGCAAAGAATAACATATTGTAAAATTCCAACCCCGTAATCGGGAAGGCTATATGAAATATCACGTTTCGATCTTTACCATGCAAGAACCGTGGGTAGAAAACATCCCATTCTTCGTACCTGATGCTTTAGAAGAAAAGCGTCCCGCAAGAAAAAGATTCATCTTGGTCGGATCGCTTTCTTGACAATGGGAATTAACAACCAAGAAGATGTTTAAGTCAATATGTCAACTTGTTCTAGAATATTGAACAATATTTCAATTGATTTTTCGTCATCATTCAATCTTTAAAATTCGACAAAAAGGGTAAAATGGCAGTGGTCATCTACAACTTCTGAAACCACATCAAGCGAGCCCGAGCTATAACCTATCATTCTAGATCTGTAGTTGTAGCTGTGAGATGAAGAAATGTGTCTGGCAAGCTCCGAGCACAACCAAGCCATTCCGTATCTAGGATTTGTAGCCGTAGGACACAAATACCAAGCGAGCTCTTAAGCTACAACCCGTCATACTGTATTCGTAGTTGTATCCAAAGCATTTCGTATGCCCATGAGCATGCCTTTGGTTGGTGGTCATCTTTAAACCATCTTATGCGAGGTTGATATTCTTCCTCTTCAAAGAATTCATAACACTTCCTCTAGCGTGTCTTCAAATTTCTTCTTGCTGGCCAAGAGTTCAAGGAAATGCATCAAGCACACAGAGTTGGTGGTCATCCTTAAATCATCGCAGGTTGTAGACCTCCTTCTCTAGGTTGAAGGTCTCCTCTTCAAAATGAGGATCACTTCCTCTTAGCAAAAGACCTCTGAATCCTTTTGCCATATTTGGAAAATTTCCCGGAACCACCAAGCGCTCAGTTGTTGATGGTCATCTTTCAACCACCTCTTTATGCCAACATTTCCAGAGAGCTCATTTAGCCTAAGTTCTGCCATGCATACGTGATTTATATTACACTTTCTGACTCACACATACCGGATTAAGTGGGGAATGTTGACACCTAATCCTTCATGGGTAGGTGTGGTTGAACAATCATAAAGGATTCCAAGTGACCTGGAATGTGGAATCCAAGACCTACATCAATGTAACATAAATGTACATATATACATAGTAAAGCAACCCCACGCTTATCTTTATCATATTCCATATCCTTGTGTAAGCTACTCTTAAAGTGCAGGTTTAAAATCAAATGACCATTCACACTTCCTTAAACAAATAGACCAATTAAGCACCAAGAATCAAATGCCATTAATACTAGAGAATATAAACCACCAAATCAATTTATGTCTAGAACATAATCATGACCATCAAATTAGCTAGTGAAAATCACACCTAAAAAACACACTTACAATTTGTAGAAGTAAGTGAACCAAGTTGATCTTTTAAATTCAATTTCAAGTGTCTAGACATCCCAACAAAATCAAATGTATAATGTTTCTTAAAGGTCTCAACAATCACTTTCAACCATATACTGAAATATAGTTTGGCATTGATGAATTCCCAATTTTAAAAAAGAACATTTGATGCTAAATATTGGCTATCGGTGGGGTCCATAAGTGATTTGATTTTAGAATGTTTTATTTAGTCACAAAATGTCAATATGAGGTAGAAAAAGTATCATAAGAAAGGTCTTGATGAGTATTTTGACATTATCAAATTTGAAACCTAATTTAATTCTATCTAGAATCAATTCACCCACCTATACCATCTACTAGACATATAACATATGCTATACACTTAAACTAATTCATATACTTGTGAAAAAGTCTTATGAATGAGGCTGAGGTGATATGTTATTAGAAATGCCTCAAAGTAATATAACACCTAAAACTTACCTTTTCTATTATGGATCCCATCAGCGAAACACTTTAACTTGTGAACCTATATTATTAAACTATTTCCCTAACTAGTTTTTTTTTTTTTTTTTGAAATTTCATTATGTTAGTAATTAGAGGTAGAAATCATGCATATCAACAGTATAGTAATAGAAAGGCCTTAGAGGATGCTACATTATTTCCATGATTGGTTTTTTCCTTTTAGTTTGATTCAAAATGAAATGTTATAAAATGGTCACTATCAATGAGCATACAAGGACAATTTTTTCAATGAGCAATTATTGAAAAAAATGTTTTAAATTACTTTTATATTATATGCTAGACCTCGATCATGTGTGGAGCTCACCTATCGACAGGTGAAAGTGATAAAAATTGAAAAATTTTGTAGATTGTACTACATTTGAATAAATATGACCTAACCATCCTGTAACAAGTACTTTTTTTAATATGAGGGTTTCATAATATTTAAAAAAAAAAAAAAAAAAGAGTAAAAAGGTTGCGAAGGACTTCCCAAAAGAATAAGATATTGAGATCCTAAAACAAGCCAAAGAAGGCTAAATATCCAAGTTGATTGTGTATTGACAAGATTTTATTGTGCTCTAGCTTTCTTATTAGAATAAGTTTGGTGGTGATAGTAAGCTAGGGATCCTATCAATTTGAAAATCAATTAGCTCTACCAATCAAAATTAAATGAGGAAGGCCTAACCAAAAGGAAAGAACTAAACCAATATATTCATGTTCAACTATATTCAAGTGAACTAATACTAATGACATACTTCGATGTCTATAATTCACTATATGAACATGAAATAACCATTGTTGGTTTGAGTGGTCCTAAGCCAGGTTTAGAGTTGTCGCGAAACGTCAAACCCCTCCAATCCATCGGTCTTTCCATTAGTGATAAGGCGAAGGTGGCATCAAAGTTTCACCCGAAGTAGTATGGGGGTGTTGAAATCAGGTTTCCAAACCATGAGGGGAGCTTTAATGTGGGAGATCTAATCGATCGATTGCAGACATTATAACAGATTTGTAGCTTCCAAGGTTAATGGTAAACATACATAAACTCGCATTGTCACATTACTTCAATATATTTTACATTTATCTTAATTATACTTCATTCGTATCTACTTATCTAACATATACTAATACTTGCACATAGATGCAATTAACCATTAAAATAAGTAAATACACATCAACATAATAGGTCTGATCGAAGAAAATAATAGATAATCTAAATAATAAATCACATAAGAATCTCGGGTTCACTAAAATGCCTTCTTTATTAGAGATCCACAATTCAAGACACCTTATCTTCTACGACAATGTTAAATGCAGTCCACAAACAACTCGGTGACTTAGGTACCTCGCGCACACAAAATTAACAAGAGCCTTTCTACCCGAATACAACTCCAAAATTAGATCAAAACATTAATCAAAACAACCATAAAATATATCTCCCTACTCGACTCTCTACATATTTATATTATCAAAAGCACACATACCATGGTCTCAAACCATGGTTTGAGACTATGGTTTTTCTCATTAACCCTTTACAATAATTAAGAGACTTTGATCTCGCCCAAAGCCCCTTCGACCATCTATGCGCAACACATACAAAACAATTTAAATAAAATTAACCCAAAAATTACCCCAGAAGCCTCACTCCAACAACCCCCCAACACAATCTCGTGACTCGCCCCAAGTCATCACAAGTGTCAGCTTCGTTATTTTCCTCTTACCATCAACAAAGCTCCTGAAAAGTATGATGATTACTGTTCTTATGTGGTGATGCTATGTATTTACTCCACTAACTTGCCATTGTTATTCCCTTGCCTGCTGCTGAAGCTACGTTGTCCGTCATAGATTTGAGGGTGTTTTGAGGTTATATGATAGTTGTATTTCATCGACCCAAGATTTCATCCATGTATCCGTGAGTTGTTTGTTGGGATGTAGGTCCTCAATTGCCTAAATGGCCTTGCCTTCATGAAGTCTCCATACTTATGATGTCACCATGGTCATACACCATTATGAATTATGTAAATTGTTGCTCTTTAATCTAGAGCTCATTTTCAATCAAGTAGACTATTGGGTCGCTCAACAAACGCTCCAAAACATCAATGGCCTCATCCGTGGCGATACCAAATTCTTCCACTATCACGATAATAATCATAGTGGTTGCCTTGACTTCAAGCCATGGTTAAAGTTCGACCGCGTTGTTTCGTTTGAGCTTTCATTTGCAACTGATCATCTATTATTCAAATTCGCCGCGATGGTCTCGATCTTTATGATGCTTTGAGTGTGACGCACGATTTTAGCTTTGATGTTGTGCATAGCTGAAATAATCGACAATGACCTATGGTAGGTCACCACACAAATGATCAATCATAGCTTTGCCATGCCGTGACGATCCTTAGCTGCCGTTGTGCCTCCTTCATATCGCTTTCTCCTTCTGCAACCTTGTCGCTGTCACCGGTAGACCAGCACGCTTCAGCTGCGGCGTCTTCGGTATCGCAACTCATCCACGATAATGGTGTGGATAGCATGGATTTTTCCCATAGGTAGAATCACCAGGTTTATTAACTTCACAAAGCTTGTACACAGCAAGGCAAAGCATATCGCATCAATGGTAGGTCCCGAAACCCGCTTCATTCCCATATCCATGTGGGTATGGCAACACCGTGATGATGTTTTGGCATGCTTGTTTTTTCCGCCGGGAAGCCGACACTCGCTGTTGAGGCTCGTTTGCTTCACGATCTCTTGAATCACACTCGTTTTCATTTTGAGCTCAAGGTTCGACTATACCGAGAATTGGCTTGTATTGTGCTTCCATATCATTCCGGTATGTACCGTATGTACCGGATTGTGTTCTCAATTTCATTTAATTCATATTATGTGAGGGTGAGGTCCTCACCGAGCTGCCCTTGGAACCCTTCCTCTTTTGTGTGAGCCTGGCCGCAGGCTCCTCGAGAACCTCTTCTAGTTCCTTTGAATGTCTCTGCATTGTAGGTGCTCAAGCTTTTCCACCATCTTTCTTCGTTCTTCGATGCATCTATATTTTCTCGGCTATCAGGTAGGTTTGGATCCGTTTTTGTGTCCTTGCTTTTATGTCAGTTTTTGGTTGTGTGGTTTGTCGAGTCTTCAAATCGTACGAAGAGTGCGCCTGCAGATGCGTAACTCTAACCATACCATAATATTTCGTCGTGATGTTTACCGTATCTTCCCTCTACAATTGTGTATCGCATGTCATACCATATTCTTTCCACGTTCTCATACGTATATGCATGTTAGAACATGGCTTTAAAATCTGCAATCTACTTTTATTGTTCATATAGGTCGAGACAACAAATGACTTTGACCGAATCAATTGGAATAATGAAGTCAAAGATAACTCAAAAAATTTTGTTTTGTGATTTTGGAGGGGATCTTAGAGTTCCATAAAGGGTGTGTATGCCACAAGCCAGACAAAGTCCTGATTAATATCATGGAACTAGTACCCTACAATGTCTTCCACCCGATTAGTGCAATGAGGAGCAATAACTGCTATTAACAGAATTTATTGCCTACACTTTCCAAGAATGGTGCAAAGGTATTGGGACTAGTTAAATTGTATGTCGTTATCACATTTCCTCATTAGCACAATGGACATGGGTCGAAACTCTTCAGTCGATACTTCCGCATCACCTTGCATGTCGTGACTTCGCCGCAAGCACCGATGACAGAGCATATTCTCTAAACTAGGAAACCATGAGTATTACGCGAGACCTTGAAATTCTTCCTTGACCTCTTCGTAGACTCTACACTCTTGGCTTTGTCCTCCAAAAGTTGTCGCGCAGTCCTCCTCGGGTCGTGCAAGTTAGTGGAACTGGCGGATCAATGCAACGTCACTGCAATTGACCCTCCTAGCCATAGGTATTCATCATGGAGCAGAGGGCGAGCAACAGCACACATATATGTTTTTGATTGGCCACCAAGTGCGGAATGTACAAGAGGTTTAGAAACCGATTTCTGTGCCCAATGCCTGTGACTTCACCTCGTTTAACCACACCATTTTCATACGGATCTTCCTCCGTACATGGTGGTAAATGTACTTTTTGGCCCTAGGTCCCGCCCATATTCAACAATGGGATCTTAGCGAACATATCACCTTTTGGATGCATATATTTTGGGAGCGTCGACATGTTTACATACGAACTCACCTTGTATAAACTTTGCACCTTGAACGGGTTTATGGACACGACATACGTAGTGAACATGAAATGGGTTCAACTACCTCCACAACATCCTTCTCCATGATTACTGTGTAACTAAATCCATCGGTTTCTTCTGCGCTCCACAACCATGCGACCGAGGCTTCGAGGTCTTCCGGAGGGGTGAATTTAGGGACCTCGTGAGGATCACCTCCTCTTTATTGACCTGACGTTAGGTCTCATTGTCCCGTGCAGGGGTCTCGCCGCCCAAATACGCGGTATGTGTGGGCTTGGTAAGGGGCCGATGACCGGGAGGAATAAGATGACTTAAACCTCCTATGGCATAGTCATTCTCAAATATTGTATCAAGGCCAAACATAAGATTCATACAATAATCGCAGAAAATATAAAAATCGTACGAAAACATAAAAACAAAGGAACTAATGAGACTTCTTCGGCCATATTTATAGCGAGGTTGCCTTTTAAACGATTTTCTCGTTCATTATTGTAGTTCTATAAATGCGAAACGACCTCCAAATTTAAGTAATATCCCTATTAAATGCGCTATATTAATTTCAAATGAAGAATGCGACTTTTTCCATATTTACACCTAACTACTATATTTCAGCACCTTTTGCGATCGAATCAACCTTCTAGTGCACTACAATAATCATTGTAACTGGCTCACGATCTCACCATCCTTGTTATACCACCCATTCTTCCGTACCCATAGTCATTTGGTCCACATAGGGAGAGGGTTATCCCGACATGGTTTCACCGAATTCCATGGATATACCCAGTAAGGTATTCGCTTAATGTGGCCAAGCATACACCAACTTCTCGCGGATTTCCTTGAAAATATATGGTCTCATACGATGCATTTTTAACTTCCCTCGGTGGATCGCAGAACTCTTTTTCATATAAAAACAAGATCCTCTTTCAAAGACCTTGTCTAATGTGCCTATCATGCCACTACCGCTTTTTCACTTAATCGATAAAACGCAATGAACTGATCTTCTTCCAAATTGCCACCAATTGTGACAAGCCGCTTCTTCCATAATATCCCGCTTCCGCTTTCATATTAGTGAATGCTTTCTAATGCACAATCTTGGGAAAATATATTCCATAGCCATAACAACCATGCCCATACATCATTCCGAACGCTTTTTTCTTGTTAAAATTTTTCTACATGGTTCTATATGCCCAAAATGTAGGGATGTGAATACATCCAAATAATTTCGATTGGCATTGAAAATCTTAGTGAGCGTGATGATATCCAACATCTTATTAAAATATTCCACTACAACATTCACCCAAGGGTGATACAAAGTAATTTTTTGCTTCGATGAATCTCGGGATTATCACCAAATTGAATGGCTTCATTGAAGAAGTATGTACCTCAATCGCTCATCAAAATCGTAGGGCAACCAAACCGAGTCAATATGTTCTAAAAAATGAAGTGTAGTAATTGTCTCAGACAAAAATCCTTCACAATTTTAGCCTCATCCCATCCTCAAATGCTGGCTATTATGTTGTAGTGAGTATGTAGCTGACACCTTCTTCTTTGTTGGAGGTCGATAGGTTCAAAAATCAATTAATTCATTTGTCAAAATCTTGAAAAGTCATTTCAGGGTGCAAGGGCATCTCATATCCGCATGACGACCCCTGGTCTCGATACATCACAAGCGCGAAAATATTCATGTGCGTCACTGTGGAACTGGTGACTCATAATCCAACTCGTAAAATATTTTGCGTAGTTTCTTTCCTTTCATAGTGACCTCTCGTAACCCCTCCATGAGCCTTAGTTAATATATCCTTACGGGCCACCCCAACACATACCTTCCTATGACTTCATCCGCACCCATTTTAGGCAATTTTTCAACAATCAAAAATAAAAGTCGTATGTGCGCGCGTGACAAAATATTTTTCCGTCTCAATTGATATTCCGTGGGCGCATCAAAGGGTAAAAATGGTATCAATATTTGCAAAGTGATCATCAATTGTCTTGATGGGAAAATCGTTGCACGTTCGGTAAAATGACTTCCAAGCTAGTTGGTTTCTTATCCACTTTCGATGTGCAACAGATGGTCCGGCCCAACATCCGCGCCCCCATGTTTCACAATTACTTTCAAATTTAGCATTTTGAAAATAAAAATGTCCAGAGCCTAGGTTCCTTCCCCCCAACATCGGTTTGTCCGTGTACTTCAGCAGAGTGGTCAAGAACATCTAAAAGTGGCCTCCAAACAAATAGGAAAATTTTGTAGCATAAACTTCAGGAAATAATCCTTTCCCTCTCCATGGTCCAGTAGTTATGCTCGCACTCGATAACTTCCTACTCTGAAATGCACAGGGGTGGTCAATTTCCCCAAGCCCTCGGCTATGCTAAGACAACTCCTAGTGCGGGACAGTGTGAGGCATCGACATGCACATGGAATTCCTTTGCTCCAGTCTGGAAAGACCAATAGGAATAGTGAACATCTTCTCCTTAAGCAACTAAACTTTTGGCAGTCCGCATCCCAAAGAAAATGAAGCGTCCTTTTCAACAACTTCTCCATGGGCGCAATGATTAGTGCATACTATTGAATGAACTTTCGGTAATAATTTCGTATGCCCCAAATTCTGAGCACAACCGGTTACATTTACGAGGTTCTGTGTTAACAATAACAACGTATATTATTGATCCACCATCAATCCCCTCGCCGACAAACAATATGACCTAACAAGATCCCGAATGGGACACAAAAGATACACTTTATGATTGAGTTTAAGATCTACTACTCCTAGTATCCAACATCAAAGTACGTATTCGACACATTCTTCTTTCAATAATCCAAATTCAAATTAATCATCAAAATATACTTCTAAGAAATATAGATGAGTTCTTTTAACGCAGCCTACCACCACGCGTGAAAATATAGTTGTCGCATTATTTAGACCGAATGATCTACCGGGGATTAGCAACTCTATCTATCGCAATGGACGTCTTGATTCTATCTTCCTGTGATTATGATCTAGTGGTATCTTGAGAAACCATTCGTGAATGATAGTCCTCCTACCCTCCTACATTTTCCATGATCTCATCGTGAAAGTGGAGTCGGAATGGGTCATGTATGCAAGCATCATTCAATTTGTGCCATCGACAAAACTTGATTTCTCCTTGGTTTTCTTCTTGACCTACACCACATAGGGCTCACACAATCGGATTCTTCCTACCAGTTCATGATCCCCGCAATAACCATTTTCTCCAATCTCTTGAATTTCTACTTATCCCAGGGATTCAGCTCATATGGGCGCCGGCTTCACAAGTCACGTATCTAATTTCCTTCAAGGTGATCTTCATCAACCCCAAGATCTCCTACTATCCCCTTCAGGTCAGAAAATTTCGTAGGAAACAACTCCTGATATTTAGTTAATATCTCAATGACCTTACCCACCATATCATCATCCTAGTAGTCCCCTATGTTTTCTAATTTAGGCTGTTCCTTTGAGCCAATATTGACTTGCTGAATCTTCAGAGGCTTATTTATGTCTAGTGACTCAATCATAGGCCCAAAAACAACGCAATGTCCTTTAGATTCAAGGATCATAATGTTCCTTGGGTCTTCCTCATTATCTTCAACTAACAAATTTCGACAGTTAATTTGTCCTTCATCTGCGCGTCTCATGTTGGCAAGGCACATTCAACCTTTGTTTTTGTGGTGTCAAAGATGACTTCCTGAATATCCTGCAGTGCCTCATCCAGGCATTCGAACCTACTTTCTAAAATTAAGGTCATGATAAAACTTTATGTTAGCGCAGTCCATTCGTTTGTTCCTCGTCATAGTTCGGTTTCAAGGTACTAGACCGTAGGCACCTTCCCCAAAGTGTGGATGAATATATGCACCCATTTTGGCTTTGGTTCTTTTCCCCAAGCTTTAGTCCATCTAGCCAAATGTTTGAGCACATTCCCTCTCCGGAATATGTCTCTCCCATTCTGGTATTTGGATGCTCAAATCGCAGATGCATCATGCGGGTAAATTGTCCCTAGTTAGCTAAGTTTCCCTTGTGCATCTCCCACCGGTGTGCTGGGGTTGAGCGCAATGCTATATCAAGTGCATGGAACCTTTGTGCTTCTGGAACAACTTTTTCAAGTTCTTCTAAAAATAGATTAACATTAGTCAGACCATCATAATAAGGTAAATATCGTACCTCTGAGGGTATGCACTGAAGATATTTTGTCACCTGATTTCAAAATAACGCTGAGACTTCATGTAGCCGATTTTTCCAGTTCTCCAATTCCTCATATGAATCTGAAAAGCAGAAGATATCCTTCTCCCACTTAAGTATTCCATCGACTATCGGGTTGATCCAGTCTTCATCTCGTGCAATCAACTTATAGATATGATAAACATCATCATCTGCATGCACCTGCTCTGTATATATTTCTCCTTCTTCAGGATCTAGGGGAACCACGACCTTGGTTCCATTATTTTTAAATACCATACTTCTAAACGTAATATTGATGATGCTACCCATATCAATAGCCCAATCTAAACCCAAAAACACAGGATAGGGGTCTGTATCATCAAAAATTTGTATAACTTCCAGTCTGTGAGCACCCTTACTCCTTCGATATCTACTACCACTTGTGAGAGCCTTCCTAATGGGATAATATTTTATTGATTTTCCATGCATAACTAGATAGTGGAACATTCTAACTTAGGTTCTCCCATTCGTTTGCAAGTCTACTTTGGTAAAACATTCGCATCAGATACTAGATCGAGAATGACCTGATCTATATCATATGCACCAATATGAGCAGTCAAGTGCATTTCCCGTCCAATTGTTCTTTTATTCTTGTAGATCTTATTAACAACCTTCTGCTCCATCCAGGGATATTATTTCTCTACGCAGTTGTCTATTAATGCTTAGAGGTTCTCAATTTCCTTCTTATTCCGCAACAATTTGATACAAGCCTACAGGAAGGGCTTTATCTCTTCATCAACCATGTCCATAGGATTGCTTTATGTTGAGGTGCCCACTTTTGCGACGCCTTTCTTTGCTTCTAAAAATGTTTCCTTTTCTCTCTGTAAGTTGAATCCTTCCTTTTTTTTTTCAGGTGCTTTTCGGTTCCAAAGATCAGTCTCAGGCTTTATCCCTTTGTCTTCACTAGTGGTTGCCCCACTCCTAGTGATGATATTCACACTTGGTTATTCTTCGTGCAACTAAAATCTTACGATATGAATATTTTGAGTGGGAGTCTGGTGTTTCTTTTACTGCATTTTTGCAATAATAACAAGGCAATCTTCAATAACATGATTAAATTTTCTATAGTACATGAAAGACTGCTATGTTGGATTCAGATATTCACGCGCATAATTACCCATGTCTCCACAATTATAACATATGAGCTTAACCCTTCTCATCCTTGTAAGCATCTCATGCCCGGATGAGGAGGAAAGTGATTGAATGCAATGTGCATCCTATATAGGTAAGATTGGTCAAACATCAAATCAAAGTTGCGACAGTGTTGCTCGTCATGTCCCATTGATGAGAAAAATTTGCAGAAAGGTTGCTTAAGATCAGGGATATATTTACCAGTCCTTGGGAAAAATTATGTCGTGTGCATACCTATTTCTTGAAAAATTGCGCACCATAACGTAGGGGTTCCACTTGGTGATGCCATGCTCTTCAGCGGGCTTGGTCCTCTGGATGATAATAGTCATTGAATAGAGGGCACTGATCCTTGTGATTCCCAGCAAATTTGTAGCGTATACACCAGAAATGTTTGCGTGTCTCCTTTCCCTTATCCTTCCGCAGACTTTGTATTTCTAAGTGCATTTCCTCCAACTGGCTTTGGATTTGCTGAGCCCCGATCTGCACAACTGGTACCAACAATGATTCTAGCTTTATTGAAATCTTTATGATGTCAATCTGTGTTTCAATATTCTACTGACTTAAGGGATAGTGCAAATGTGGTAACATCATAACGGTGAACCACTCTTTGTGTTGGGTGTCATCAATAGTAAATCCTCCATCTCTGATTGTGCGCTTCACCTGTTGATACGCGTCCTATACAAATTCATTCAATTCTTGGGGAATCTCCTTCAACTCAGTTACACATTGAGAAAATGATTTCAACTTCTTGAATTGTTCCTTTAATGCGGCCTTCAGATTATCAATAGTTGCATTAGGATTTGTCTCCACATACCTTATGTACCAATCCAATGCGCAGTCTTGAAAAGTAGTGGCTAGCTATGCTTTCTTAACATTTTCATTATTAACCTAATGCGATGTCCATACAACATCAGTAAAAAACCATAATTTGTCTATGTATTAATTCCTGATACCACGGAAAGTGGGTAACTTCATGGAGGCGGCCATCTCAGCGTCTGGTGGTGGAGATGGAGGTGCAGTGGATGGCTTGTTAGAGTGAGATGAGTTTGGAAGTGGAGTGGATGGGATCTAAACTATGTCCAACGACCCAAGACTATCATGATTTTGCAATTCCTCTTCTTCAAAGTGTGCAGATTGATCTGAAAATTATTGTTAGTTTTTCTATGCTAATATTAGTTTTAGATTTAAATAAAATTTACTTTGGTTTGCTTATCCATGAGCATGTGATTTTTTAATCATTAAACTTGGTGAAATTTAGTGTTTTTCATGAAGTCAAACACATAAAAACTAATATCTGAACAACAACAAATAAGCACATAGCAAGCACAAATAAAAGAGCTCAATACACAAGTTTTTGTTGAAGGAGTTCACCCTTCCTGGGCTACATCTGCTTGGTCTAGCTTCATAGTGTGGGCCTTTGTGTTAGCTTAAAATGTGAAAAATGATTGTTTACAGTCTCCTGTTTCCTCTGCAACATACTCCAATGGCTTCAAAACATCAAAATATACCATAAATGACTCTTCACGAGCTCATTTTGGTCGAAAACTACATGAGTTATGGCAAAAACAACTTTTCCTAGCTTTTCTCCTCCAAAACTGGAGTTTTGCCAGTTAAATTTCTAATTTTGGAATTCTGCCAAATTTTGCGTCTCCGCTATCTCCGCCGCCAAGTTAATCCTTCATTAATTAAAATATAAGTGCAAGTTTAAACTTAAGATAAGCACGGTTAATGATATAGGCATGTTTAGCTCTGATTACAATTAAATGTGTCTTAACCATGATAATCTGTAGATTAATCATAATAAAAAAAGGCTTAATCACTAATTAAATTCCCACCGGTTTGTTTTTTTGGAGCTCTCGGTCTTCGCTGCTGGTCTCATGGGAGGGGGCTGGCCCGAGGGGATGGCCCCCTCTGAACCCCCATTCGCCGACAGTGTTAAATTTAAGATGTAGCAGGATTCCATAAGGGTTAAGACCCAAGGCATAGGCAGAGTGGTAAGGTGCGACGATGGTGACCAAACAGTAGGTCTGGGTTCGACCCCAGCCCATACAAAATTTTGCATAAATTTTGTTTGTCGGCAACCAAATATAGTTGGAGAAACCCCGCCATGTTAGTGTTGTCTACTAACCCATTGTAGAAGACGCCTCCCAATTATGATTACCGGTCATAAGGTTCAAACTTTAGGTTATGTAATATATATATATATCATATAACATAAAAAATGTGCCAATTCCTCCATAGTTCGACCTTGAAATAACTTGCCCTGCTAACCTTAACATTCGACCTGCCATGCCATGGGGGGGAGGGGGGGGGGGGTACGTGGCATGCGACGTGGCCCTTCCCCATTGGCTCATAAAAATCCTCCATAATAAAATAATGAGCCATAAAAAACAAAGTTTCCAACTTAAGAACAGGATAAATTCAACTTCCATGGCAAAATTTCGCAAATATGAAGATGACACTTGTCACAATGTCACTGGCTGAAACTGGAGAAAAACTTATGAAGCTGACTGGACTTGCCACATCATCCCTTTACTTGTTTTGCTCATTTTCTTTTTCATGTTTGGGAAAATGAACATTAGGCCATAATTCCCTCATACCAACTCAAAATTTGATGAAACGAGTTGCGTTGGAATCCTGGAGACGATCTCTATCCAGACATTCATGTTCAAATAATTTCTGAGCACTTTCAATTTTAAGCTAAAAACGAAGCCTTAGATCATTCCTCCCCACTAGAAGCCTTTTGGACCCCAAAAGATACTATCAATTATTCAGCAAGTGAGGGTACAACTCTCTCACTTTTCCAATCTCCAACCATTTGGCCTTTCAAGGATTTTGACCCTTGAGTCCCACTCTAAGGTCTTCAACATTCCCTCTTCTTGAAGTTTTGATTCTTCTATCAAGTATGAGATCTTGCTGAATTTCATCAAGATATTCTGGCGAGAAATCATCTATATATGGAACCTGAACATTCTCTCCTTGATCATCAATCAAAGGAGGCTCAAATAATCTCAAATTCTCAACATTAACGACAGAATAAATTTTCATATAAGGAGGCAAATCTAGCTTGAATGCATTTGTACCAATATTTTTCTGAATTTTAAATGGACCATAACGGATTGGTTTGAGCTTTTTACCTTCCCCTTGCAATATTTCTTTGCTTATGTACAACCAAAATTCATCACCAACTTGGAATTTGTGATCAACTCAATGTTTGTCATGCCTTTCCTTGTAGCTGCTTTGACTCTTTCCAAGTTTCTCTTGTACAGTGCGATGTATCAACTAAATTTTCTCAATGAAATTCCTTTCCTTAGCTATGTCACTATGTTCACTTATAGCGACATCTTTCTAAAATATGAAGTCCAATGGCGATCTTGGAAAATAACCATAACATGTCTCAAATGGTGATGTGTTTGTGGAAGAATGTTTTGCCTTGTTGTATGCATGTTGTATGTAGTGTAATTTCTCATCCCACAACTTTGGATGCTTGCTGCAATAACCTCTAAGAAGATGAATAGTGGTCCTATTCATCACCTCTGTTTTACCATCTATTTGCGGATGAAATGTTGTACTCTTCTTCAACCTTGTGTCCATCATGTCCCATATTTTTGACCAAAAATTCCTAACAAATCAAGAATCTCGATCACTTACAATAGAAGTAGGAAGATCAAAATGGACCCAAACATTTTGAAAGAAAATATTAGCGGTTTGTTTAGCTATAATGGTTTCTTTACATGACAAAAAAATGCACATTTTTTTGAACCTATCTACCACAACATACAAATAATCATTACCTTTCCTTGACATAGGAAAACCACCTACAAAATCCATTGAGATACTCTCCCAAGGATGCGAAGGAACCAAATTTGGAGTGTACAACCCAAGCTTCCTATTGCTAGGAATACTTGTTGCACATAAAGAACACCCTCTAATAAAAAGATATACACTATCAATCATGTGTGGCCAATAACAATACCTTTGGAGTTTCGCTACTGCCTTGCCTACACTGAAATGTCCTCTAATAAATGATGTGTGTGCCTCCATTATGGTATTGTTTCTTTCTCCTTGTGGAATACATAACTTGCCCAAGTGATACAATAAAATGTTATGCACATGATAATCTAAATCTTCATTTTGGTTCCCTTGACTTGAACTCTCATACACATCTTGAAAATCACTATCATTTGCATATTATTCAATGTAACTTTCATGCATAATGGAATTGCGTTTGAGTATAATAGGTTAATTTACAATAGGCCTAGAGAGCGTATCAACTACCTTATTGTAGATTCCCTTTTTGTACCCAATAACCAAATGAAATTGTTGTAGAAAACCCATCCATCTGAAATGTCTTGATTGTTGCAACTTTGACTGTGATTGTAAGTACTACAATCGCTGATGGTCGGTATGGATAATGGTATATTTCCCCATCAAGTAATGCTTCCATTTATTTAAACTTTGTACCAATGCATATAACTCTTTATCACAGGTGGGATATTTAGTCACAACTCCATTAAAAATTTCAAAATGAAACGAGATAGGCTTACCATGCTGCATGAGTACTGCTCCCATAGCATAATCACTTGCATCTGTTTGGATCTAAAATGGATGTCTAAGATCTAGAAGTGCTAAAACCGATGTTGAACTTAAATTTTTCTTCAAAGCATCAAATTATTTTTGCTGCACATCTCCCCAATGGAAGACTTTCTTCACACTTGTCAATGCATGTAACAGAGCTGCAATGGAAGAAAATTTCACAATAAATTTCCTCCAATACTGTGCTGCCCCTAAGAAGCTTCTTACCTCTATAACTGTATTGGGATTGGGCCAATTCAGAATGGCCTCTACTTCGGAATAATTTATCTTAAACTCACCTCCTCCAACAATGTGTCCAAAATACACCAATGAAGTCTTACCAAACTCGCACTTTGACATCTTTAAAAATAATTTCTCTTTTTTCAAGACATCAAGTACCTTGTTCACATGCATGACTTGTTCTTCTCTTGACTTGCTGAATATGAGTATGTCATCTAAGTAAACAATGAAAAATTCATGTAGAAATGGTCTAAGTACATCATTCATGACTCTCATGAAAGTAGCTCGTGCATTTGTTAAGCCAAATGGCATAACTAACCACTCATACAATCCTTGTCTAGTTTTGAAAGCAATTTTCCAAATGTTTGCTTTAGCTATTCTAACTTGATGATAACCACTTCGTAAGTCTAACTTAGTGAAATAATTTTCATGCTTTAATTGATCAAAAAAATCATCAATACATGGGAGTGGGTAGCGATTCTTTACCGTGATTTTGTTCAGTGCACGGAAATCGATACACATGCGCTAAGTCCCATCCTTCTTTGGAACCAAAACTATTGGAGAAACACATGGCGATGTAGAAGGGAGTATGATACGTTTGTTAAAAAATTCTTGGATTTTCTTCTTGATTTCCAAACTCTCCATAATAAACATGCAATACATACCAATGTTTGGAAGTGGAACATCTTGCTACAACCAAATCTCATGCTGAATTACCCTATTGGGTGGTAACCCCTTTAGTCCTTGAAACATCTCTCCATGTTGACTTACCACATCAAACAAATCAGATTTCAATTTGTCATCACATCCATCAAAATATTCCATAATTATGAGATCATGTTTTTTCTTAGTCTGTGAGAAGCACAAAATTTTTACTTGCATTTACTAGCCTCTTCATTTATACTGCATTAAGCTGAGTCAATTTTATACAAAACAACATCTGGAAGATCAAATAATTGATCATAACTATGTTAGGATAATCAGAACAGACCCCTCATAGTTAAGAATAACTTAGCCTAGTGTAGAGTTAGGTAAAGTGTGTTTATTTACTATGTACATTTGTAACTTATAATCCGACGGTCACGATTTGTAGTGATCCAACGGTTATCTCTCTCCTCGATATTAACGACACTTGATCAGTGGCTTAACACCCAATTGGTAAATGATCTCTATTTAAAGAGCATGGAGGATCATTTTTCCGATAACTGCTTATGAGAGAAACATATGTAACTTTTCTTTTTATATTAATAAATTGCCTGAAGTGGCCGCGTTGGCTCAGGTCGTGGAATGTTTCCCTCTTCGAGGGTTTTAACCACGTGATTATACTGGTGTACTGATTTTTGATCTGTTTGTAAGTGGTGACCTTTGGTTCTTGATCTAAGGAACTTACCCTGTAAATTCCTACATGGTATCAGAGCTATTTTGAGGGCTGCCTCCGTTGTTGATCAAAATTTGAAGCCGGTTTGACTGCATGCAAATTCTGTTTTGTAGATTTACTATTTATGAACATTTTTGGGCTTGGAGAACTGCTCTGTTGTGTCCGGAGCGTCTACTACAATGAGGAACGACTTTCTTTTTATGCGAAAAGGTTTCCGGCTGCCCAAGTTATGACAGTTTAGATGTGGAGGTATAAAGTATCTGTTTTGCAGTTATATTTGTTAAAAGTTCTGCTTATTTCGGTTTCCTCTGTTTATTTTTTTTGTTTTTAGGTTTTATTTATTTGTCAGATCTATACCCTCTTTTCTGTGTATACTCTTTGTTGTGCGCTTCGTGCGATCTTGGAAAATTAGAAACAGGAAAAGGGATTTTTTTGTTATGTATGTTCTTTCCCGCTTTGCGCGATCTCGAAATCAAATAGTAGTACAGATAGTTGCCGCAGAAGGCTAAATCAAAATCTAACATTCGCCATAAGGCTTCAGATTTCTTTCTTCTTTTTTTGCTTGTATTTTTGTGTATGTTGTGCGTGAAAAAGCAAGCACAATTTAAGAGTAAAATAAAATTTAAAAAAAAAAAAGAATAAAAATAAAAAAATTAAAAAAAAACCCTTCCTCCTTTCAAACATTTACGTATTTATTTTTACTATCTCACTTGGTGAGGAGTTAGTTTTATGAGAATAGAGGTCTTGGTTTCCAAGTTTTCTTTTCAAGCTTCTTTTGTAAAAGTTTTTGTTAAAGGCTTAAGATTTTTTTATTTTTTAAGTTGAACTTCATCACCAAATTTCAAACTGCTCTACAACTATCTCTAAGATCTACAACTTAGTTGTTTCTAAAGGACAATCCTTCATCCTGTAATGTCAAGCCTGCTTTTTTAATGGCCTATTCTTCGAGATCTTTCCATCAGATGTGCTTAGTCGAAAGATTTCTACTCTCAGTTTTTTTTAAACGGAAGTGTGCATGCTCGACTATTCTTAACAAGACCTTCAATTATTTCCAACGCCTACCTCACATGGTAGATATCGTGATGTCATATATTCCACATGGTTTAAGAAGATGGAAGCCTTGGAAGCAAGAATGAAGCGAATCGGCACATCAATTTGGAGCACTCTCACTCTTCATCTTCGTGAATGGCACTTTCTTCAGTTGTAGCTACGCTAATTTCAAGATCCGGCTATGCATTAAATGTATCTTCTTCTTCATTCTCATGAGTGGCCTAATATCTGGAGCTTCTTACCACATGGCCAAAAATCAACCCATGTTTTCTTCTTTAATGATTGTACCAAACATATTTATGTTGGTGATGATAGATCTCTTAGTGTTGTAGGATCTCGGGAACCATTCATCTAGATAATGGTCGCTTTAATGATGTTCTATGTGTTCCTACCTTGTCACGCAACCTTCTCCTCGCTTTATCAAACAACCCATTCAAAGAAGAGAAAATAGCATAATTCTCACCTCATGATGTTGTATCAAGGACCTCAAATATCCTAGACATATTTTAGCTTTCATCGCATTGTTGATGATTCCACACAGTTGTATGTTTGACAAATTTGGGTCATCATGTCTTCCTCCATTTTTGTTGCTCATAATGATGATGTGAGCAAACTTTGTATGAGCGATTTGGTCACTTAAACCATCGCCCTTCAAACTCCGTGTAAGGAAAATATATGATGTCTTCCGAGTGCATCTTGCTGGTTTAGATGGTATTTTTCTCCTGGATGTGTACCGAAAACATCATCGGGATTGTTTTGAAAATGTGCTCTTTGCACGCTCTTGTACTTTTATACTTGTAATGCTATTTATGTGGTCCACTTCCTCGTTTCTTTATCTTGTTGCATGTACTTATTAACTTTCATTGAAACCTGAGTGAATTTTTTAATATGTTCGCTCTTGCTATTCTCATAGAACAACTGACATCCAATTCTTAAGCAGATCGCATAATGAGGAGAATATGTTAATAACAAATTTATCAATTCTTAAAATTTAGCATCGTGATTAAATTCTGCAACATATTGTTCCATATATTCCATAACAAAAATGGTGTATCCTCGTAGCGAAATAACCGCATCTCCAAAGAAATGGCTAATTGTGATAGCTTTAATCTAAAGGACTTAGTCTCACTTTTTGGCAAGAAGCAATGAATCGAAAAAATTACATAGTAAATCGCCCTCCTACTAAGGTTTTAAAGAATATAACTCAAGAAGCTTGGAGCTCAATCAAATCCAAATGTAATTCAAGCTTTCATATTTTTGGAAGTGATGCTTTGGCCCATATTCCGTATGCAAAACATAAATCCTTAGAACCTAAGAGTGAAAATGAATTTTGTTGACATTCTCAAGATGTCAAAGGATATAGACTTCTTCAACCAAAATCCAAAAATATAATCATTAGAAGAGAGAGCTAAAATTTGATGAAAATATATATCGGCTATAGCCTAGTTCTGTGAAAGTGTGCCACCTTGGCTCCAGAAGTTCCATTCGGCATATGTGCCACCTCTCTCTTCTATTTTTAATATCATTCTAGTTCATATGATGACAAGAGGATGAAAATCCTCCTCCACCTCTTGAAATTATTATGTTTACTCCACCGCTTTCCAAGATGGGTCCACTTTTACTCGTGATGTGTTAGCTTCTCTTGGCAGTGTGACCCCGTCGATCAACGATGTACACGGTTTCGAAATAAATAGTTTCCTTCTTATTGGCTCAAGTTCCAAAAATCTCGATCCAAAACCTTGAAGAAGCCTTCGATCATCCGCATTTGGATGAACCTATGAATGAATAATATTGTTCCTTATTATTAATGATACTGATCTTATTCCTATCCTAAAAGGAAGAAAACTTGTCGATGCGTATGGGTTTACAAAACAAAGTTTGGACCAGAGTGAAAGTGATAGAGATAAAGCTCAGCTCATTAAGTTGAAGGATTTTCTACAAGTTGAAGGCATTGACTATATCGAACCCTTCTCCCTCGTTGCCAAAATGAATTCTATTTGTCTTTTTCTTTTCCTTGTCGCTCCTTAAATGGAAAGGATGTTAAATATGCCTTCTTACAATGGAGATTTACATGAATAAATCTAAATGTAACAACCCCCTAGCTTTATCCTAAATGATTCCCTAGCCTTGTTTGTCACCTTAGGAAGTCTCTCTCTATGGTCTCCAAACAAGCTCCTAGCTTAGTATGCCAAAAATGGATAGATTTCTTGCTAGATAATGGGCATTTCTAGGTGTCATTCCGATAACACTGCCTACACCAAGAAAGTGGTGAGTCCTTCACCATCCTTGTTCGTGTTATGTTGATGATCTTATCCTTAATGTAGTGATCCAAACCATATAAACCATGTGAAGTATAACCTCAAAAAGAAGTTTGAAATGACAAGATTTCTGACACTTGCATTATTTCCTTGGTCTTCAAGTCTTGCAATCCAAGGAAGGCATTTTCTCATCTCTCTCGGCCCAAGTATGTCCGTGATCTTCTACACCACTTTCACATGGAGGACTATAAGCCAACCTTTCTCCTTTCACCGGAGTCAAGATTTAGCCACTTGTACTACCCATGAATTTGATGCTACCTTATACCATCAACTTTGGCAGTCTCTAAGGTATCTAATCCACACCCATCCTAACTCTTTCTCATTTTTCATTGGTCTTTGAGCTGTTTATGCACCCACCTCATGAAAGTCACCGGAAAGCAATGCAAAAGAATACTTCTAGATATTCAAGGTACAAGCTCAGTTTGGGATTCATTACAAAGATGTGAGCATCTCCATTATTGATTGTCGATTGTGATTGGGCCGGTGACCCCGATGATCGAAAGTCTAATGCAGATATGTATTCACTCTGTTTAGGACCTATTACCTGGTCTTGTAAGCAACAAAGTGATATCTTTTCTTTTTCTTTTTTAGCAGAGACGGCAGTATAGTTGAAGCCAAAGAAGGAAGGTGCATGTGGCTTCGCTGACCCCATTCCGAATTTGGTCTTTCAAAGAACATCTCAACTACACTGTGTGATAACGTAATCATCAAATATGTAAAGATCTAGTTCAGCACGCGTATGAAACACATTGAACTCCACACACTTCATCGAAAGCTCATTCATGATCGTGTTTTGAAGTGTAGTATTTTCCAACCAAAGGATCAAGTAGTCGACATCTTTACAGCGTTCCACATAAGCGAAGTTTACCAAACTTCGATCCATGCTTAGAGTTTAGAAAATTATTAAGGGGGATAGGCCTTAATGCCTCCTTCCTTCTCCTATTTGTCACCTTGTAAATCCTTCAACTCTATCCCAATTTTGTCTTAATGGGGATAGGATATTTCAACACACAGGAAATATGCTCCTTTTGTGTCACCTTTAAATCCTTCAATCTTATCCACCCTGTTCTTAAGGGGGATGTTAAGATATTTCCATTACAGGAAATAGTTAAGAATAACCTAGTCTAGTGTAGAGTTAGGCAAAGTGTGTTTTTACTATGTACATTTGTAACTTTAACTGACGGGTCACTATTTGTAGATTCCATTAGCTTCACTTTCTCCTCGGTATTAACTATTAATTTGATCCTGTTGTTTAACACCGATTGGTCCATGATCTCTATTTAAATAGCATGGAGGGTCATTTGTCCAAGAAGTCGCTTATGAGAGAAACATATGGTAACTTTTCTTTTGTATTAATAAATTTCCAAGTGGTCACATAGTTCGGGGGCAAGCGTTATGGATTGTTTCTCGAGGTTTTTAACCACATGATAATACTAGTGTACTGATTTGTGTTCGGTTTTTTGATCGGTGATCTTTGGTTTTTTATCTAAGGAACTGCACCCTATAAATTCCTACAATAGATAATGGAATACAAATCAAGAAGGATGACAATACAATTCCAAAAAGAATGAAGGTTTCACTATCTATGATTGAACCAAAAACTTCACTTAAGCTAAGAAGGATCCTCATCGATAAAATCTATTGAATAAGAAATGTATCAAATCAAAAGAATGAAACATGGGAGCTAGTGCTTCGTCCCAAGGATAAAAATATTATTGGAACCAAGTGTTTAAAAAAAAATGAATGAAGATGGAAGGATCAACTAAAAATAGCAAGGTTGATATGCTGACATCACAAGTTGAAGGAATTGGTTTGAAGAAACCTTTGCCCTATAGCCCAATTAGAAGCTATAAGAATGTACTCTTGACATTCACTTGTTCGTGCTGTTTCAAATTTTATAAAATGGATGTAAAATCAATGTTTCTAAATAGTGACCCAAAGGGGAGGAAGCTTACATGGTACAACCGGGAAGGGTTCAATCTAGCAAAGGGAAAATATTGTTTGTAAATTGAAGAAAGCTTCATATGGATGAAACAAGCTCCCAGAGCTTGGTATGCAATATTGTATCATTATCTACAACAACAAGGTTTGGGGTAGTTGGAAGCAATCTATATGAAGATAGACAAGTGATAGACTGTTAATCACACCAGTATATGTTGATGATCTAAATTTTTTCCAAAGAATAATGATGGGTTGAGTCATGAATTTTCTCAAAAATATGTCTAAGTAATTTTAGGTGGCTCATGATTGATGAATTATCTTACTAGGTTCATTTCAAACATTTCTCCTAGGGTATTTCCAATTTCCTTCACATATTTATAGAGGTGGTGTTCATCTGTTGATCACACTTGTTGAATTTGGTTGTCATTGATGTCAACCCAAGCACCGTTGGAAATAATGAGAGGGGGGGGTGAATCGTTCTTTCAATTAAAGCATTAGTTAATCTTCAATTATTATCGTGTTGTTTTGTACAATGATAGCGTAAAAACAAGAGGAACACAAATACAAGACAATTTTTATGGAAAACCTTACTACGGGACAAAACCACCTTAATGCTTTTCTAATAATTTTTTAATATTCAACTCCAATTGAAAAAAATAAAGCTCCAAATTCCTGTAGAATCTGAAAAGCATCTCTTCTCCGTGATCCCTAATCGGATGGACGCCCAATCGCTTCCATATTCTTCAAGAGTTTGGACCCCAACGGATGCTCCCAACACCCAATGAGCTACAACTCACCCTAGCACCAATTTACCACCCTATAGAATAATAAAAGAAGAATGGACTCGCATCGTGGAAATGGTCCACTTTACAATGATATAGAATGATGTAGAAGAATAATATATACTTCAGACCATAACCCCAACTTTGACACAACCACCTAATGATGATCCTATACCTCCCAACATCGCTTCTTCAACCCTTGCGATAGATACTAGTACAATTTGTACAATAATGTATTTACAATGACTAAGTACAATGATACCTTTACAATGATTGTATGCAACATACCCACTGAAGACTTCATATGATGAACTTTTGCCGGCGTTATTATGCACCTTGGTTGTCAGCTCTTGTAATTATACCCTTGCGTCGCACTTGCTTTGCTTTTTCTTCTCCGTAGAAAGTCTGGTCTTGCAACCTCGACAACACATGATCTATCTTTTCTTTCCTTCTAGGAGCCTGGCATTGAATCTAGTGTATCTATGTTATTTCAGATCCTCAATACTTGATTTTCGCCTTGTAGTAGCTTCCGAGTCTTCTTTCCAATGCCACAAGTCTGACCCAATTTAGATTCTTCAAGAAATATTTATGCCCAATATCTCACAATGCCCTACTATGGACTGCTGCATGAGGCACTTGTATGGTGTACACGTTTATTATCTATTTATCTAAAATTGATAGAGAAAACTACAAACTGTGTAATTATCCTAGCCAATTTTTATTTAATTCCAACTGACACTGAGAGAGATTTACATCTAATTTACCAAGGTCACTTTGAGATGAATTCCCAGAGCCCTCTAAAACCCTCGACTTCCACAGATCATATCTCCATAAATATTAGATCTTGATCTCAAATTTCATCATGAATTTTCCTCAAGATTTTGGATTCTCCTCATAAAATTTCACTTTCTCCTAACCTTCAAAATAAAAAAAAAAAAAAATTTAGAGCTTAAAATTCCACGATGACCGTTTCATAGATGGCCAAATCCCTCGCATAAGGAGGAATGAAGATCACAATTTATATGAATGCTTAAGTTGAGAGGGAGCTTCAACAAGTGAACGTGCGAGGGATTTTATGAGCACAAAAAATATTAATTATTAATTTTCACTTTAGGTGACCTGATGCCCCAACCCCATGGGGTTTTAGCCCACCAGTCCTGGGTTACAAACTCTAAACATGAATACCTCAAACCGTGAAGAATTACATGGTTGCCCATATCAATAGAAACATCTCGACAAGTAGAACGACATGAAAAGAATTATTGACCTGCATTATACACTTGGTGGGTCAAAATTCTACAATATTGCTGCCTCGGTGCTACTTGGGCTATTAATATCAATGACAACCGTTGATCAACAATCTCCCCTTGGCATTGATGGTAACACAAGTACTCCCCTACGATCATGACACCTCCATGCGGTATTAGACACCAGCGTTAATGTGAGCTTTGTCCACATGTTGTGGTTAGGAGTGGTTCGGAAACATTTGAATTGTAACAGCCTAGGTGTCAAATACCTCTACTTGACTATTTCTATTTAGATGAAGGAGTCCAGAAGTTCTAATAGTTAGACTCGATCAATCATTATGTTTTGGCTATTTCAATTATTGTAATTAGGCTTTTGTTCACTAAAAGGTCCCTGCAGAGGAACCGAAGAGTCACATTGTAATGTATATAAAGTGTATTCCTCGGATCTATTGAGGAGAAGGGAAGAGAGAGAGAGATCGGGCATTGCACCGTGTATTAAACAATCGCCCAAAATTTTTAAATGAATTTCAGCCCGCTTCGCTATCCAACTCCGTTCTTTTAAATTGTTATCTTGAGAGGAATTTGTTTAATTTGTGAGGCGATTGAACATTGTCTTGTATGTAACCGTTGAATTGAGTCATTGTACACTTGTTGTATCTCTCGTGTTCGTTGTTTTAATTGAATAATTGGAAACTCCAATCACGTACCTAAGAGTGAGCGTGAAACCGTGATCGTTGATCTTTGTTTAATGATAATAGAAACTTCCGCTGGATAAAGAGAATGTTAATGGTTGTTGTTAATTGAATTTCCAACCGATTTGCAAACGAGTTGCTGCGTACTAAGGATAACGCAACCCGACGTGTTCTGTTAATCATTGTACCCAAAACTTCGAGTGGATTAGGAGAGCCGGGTTGCCTATACCGCACCGCTTTTGCGGAGTAGGCGGTATTTTCTTAACGCAAGCGATTCCATTCAAAGGTTTGACACGTGGCTTGGGAAAGTTCCAAAACCGCTGCTCGTGCGTGCTATCGATGTTAAAGTTCGTACGGAGACAGAGCGATATCGTCTTGATACTGGCTGACTGGGGATATCATCGACGGTGGCTGGCTTGACTAGAGATGTGCGAAGGGGGATAACCCGTGATACTGGCATATGCTTTGATTTGGGCTATCGTCGTGAGAGGTGGACTCCTGAGCCAAAGTTTAATATACATCCGTTTGTTTAAGCAGCCAGAGCGTCGGCATCAACATACAATCACGAAGGTTTAACCATTGGTTGAAAAGTAGGGCGCCTGCGCATAATTGAATTCTTGATTGAAGGTGTATAAGCGCAGGGTTATAACCTTAGTCCTAAGGTTTGGAGATAAATATATAAGCGGGAAATATAAATTAACACTCGAAAGCTGCTGAATGTGTTTATTTATCAACTTATCCTAAATTGATAAATAAAATTCCAACTAAGAAGACCACATGAGGTGAACCAAAAAAGATTGAAAGGAAATGCCGATGTGAGCAAATCTGGCCATGTTTTTGACCATCTCTTCTTAGGGGTCTCAAATTCACTTTATATGGCTATTTTAGAAGCTAGGTGTCAATACTCAACATCGAAGCTGCGGACAGGAGCCCATGAAGAAAATTGCCTCTGGGAGTCCGATGGCAAGGGTACTAGACACTAGCCACAATGTAGAGCTTTGTCCACATGTTGTGGCCAGGAGGGTTCGAAAACATTTGAATTGCAATGCCTAGGTGTCAATACTCACCGATCGTTTCATTTAGATTAGTTAGAGTCCATAGAAGTCAAATAGTTAGACTCAATCAATCTTTCATTTTTCAATTAGTCGAATTATTGTAATTAGGCTTGTTCACTAAACGTCCTCGCAGAGGAACCGAAGAGTCACATTGTAATGTATATAAAGTGGTCTTCTGAGCGTATTGAGATAAGTGTGAGAGAGAATTTCGCACAAAACTGTATTAAATAACGGCTCTGGCTAAATGAATTTCGCTCCTGTCACTTCATCCAACTCATTTTAAATTGTTATTCGAGGAATTTGTTTAAGTTGTGAGGCGATTGAACACCGTCTTGTATGTAACCGTTGAATTTAGTCATTTTACAATTTTGTATTCCCATGTCTTCGTTGTTTCCGAATTCCCTTGAATAATTAAAACCCAAACTGTTGCAGGAAGAGTGAGTAAACCATGATTGTTGAGCTTCCGTTTAATGATAATAGAAATCTCGCTTGATAAAGAGAATTACATTTGGTTGTTGTTAATTGGAATTTCAACCGAGTTGCAACCGAGTATACACTAAGGATAATGCAACCCGACGTAAACCTTGGTTAATCGTACCCAAACCGCGAGTGGATTAGAGAGCCTAGTTACCCATATCGCACCGCTTTTTGGTGCGCAGGGTGTATTTTCGAATGATCAACGATTCATTGTCGACACGTGGCTTCGGGCGGTTCCAAAACCACTGCTTCAAAGCGCGCGCTATCGTACGTTAAAGTTCGACCGAAAGACGTAGCGTATATCGCTGATACCGTCGATTCGGGGGGATATTAAATGGGAATGCAGGATTATTTGACGGAGATAAAGTATGATACCCGTATACGGTGTGTGCATTTGATTAGCTAGTCATCGTAGAGGTGGGGCCCTGAGTCAAAGGTTAATATACAGCCGTTTGTTTAAAGAAACAGAGCGCCTGCATCAACGCACAATCTCGAAGGTTTAACCATTGGTTGAAAAATTAGGGCACCTACGCATAATTGAATTCCCGTGATTGGGCGGGTGAGCAAGGTGAGGGTTATAACCTTAGTCCTAAAGCTGAAAGATAAATATATAATTTAGAAATATAAATTAACACTCAAAATTTTTTGAATGTGTTTATTTATAAATTTCTCCCGAAATTGATAAATAAAAAATTCCAACTAAGAAGACCACGTCGAGGTAACCAAAAAGATTGAAAGGAAATGCCGAGCAAGAGCCATCGTGCTGCGCTGACCATCTCTCCTTGTGGTCCTAAATTTAGCTTTGTTGGCAGCCATTTGTAGGCCTCAAATTCTTTGTTTCCAAGTTGTTTTATGGATTGGACATGGCAATCCGGAAGGTAGAGGTGCCGGGTGTATGAGACCTGCCAATGCGCAGGTGCTGGGGATAAAGGTAGGTCGAGGCCGTAATGGATGCCATGGAGTTTAAGCATGGCCCAAAGATCCTTCAAG
This sequence comes from Pinus albicaulis, assembly GCA_034641835.2. Taxonomy (NCBI): domain Eukaryota; kingdom Viridiplantae; phylum Streptophyta; class Pinopsida; order Pinales; family Pinaceae; genus Pinus; species Pinus albicaulis. Next base: position 10,420 of record JAXQQM020061996.1, on the reverse strand, counting down.
ACACGCGGAACCCCGAAATTAAGAAGATGAAGAAAATGTTGAAATTCCTCCTAACATATGTCTTTAAATCGTTTCAAACGTAATTAAGCTCCATTATTGAAGTGTCGAGGTTATACAGGGAATCGAATCCATAAGAACTAGTAGATCGGATTAAGAAATGAACAAGTGCTTCGAGCAGAAGAAATAAGGAGCAAATGTCAAGTTTGTAAAAGTGATAAAGCTGAAGTGACATACGGTGACTTTGGTGGATGGGAGGTGTAGAAAGGAGTAGGAGATATGTAGCAACCTATCAAGAGCCGGGACTAATGATGGCTAAATTGCATGTAAATTCTTGTTCGGTGATTATCAACATGACATACGAAAATGCAACCTCGTATACAGAGGTTAAGCCGACAGAAAGGAATACACAGAGGAATTCTATAGAGTAAGCATAAGAGCCGGAAAATTTTAAGATACACTAGAGAAGATCACGTTTACATATGTAAGAATGGTTCCAAGCCGGAGATCCAAGATGAGATTGGTCTCCGTCTCCTAAGACGTTGAAGAGGCCTACCAGATGGCCTTGGAAAGTAGCAGGAGAAACTCCCCGAGGAAACAATCAGCCAAGAAGAGAGGTACTTCCGTGGAAAGGGAAGCCGTGTAGAGTGAAAGCCTAATACACCCAAGGATGGAGCTAACAAGAGGCTCACCTTAGAATGCATCTACGTAGATGATGCAAGGGGCGTAAGGGGTTCTATAGAGGAAAGGAAGAGGGCAGAGAGCCGCAGGAAGGGTAGAGAGCTGGGTGTGCTATGCAGATGGCCGCAAGTGGGACATAAGCACCATGAGGCAAATCCGCAGAGCGAGTTTTGGTCCGAGAAATGTTGTTGTTGCCTCAAATGGAGAAGAGGTATAGATTAAGAAGAATTAACGAGGAGGGAGAGTCCTTGGTGGTAACAAAGTCCTGTTGAAGCAAGCAAAGAGGTCACCGAGTTCTAATAAAGGAAGACTTTGTTTAGAGTATATGCAGTCCAAGGGAAATGATGTCACGGTCATTTATAGTAAGAAACAATCTGGTTTCCAGCCCCAGGTGATGTATAGGTTGTAAAATAACAAAGGTGGGAGATAGGAGCTACAAATGGGAAAATACAAAGATAAGGTCTTGTGTGATGTAATGCCCATGGATGGGCTGTATAATGTTGGGTAGACTCGGGCAGCTGGGATGAAAGTGAAGAAGAGATGATGGCAAGAAGAACACTTACAAGTTCTTCTCAAGGATGGGGTACATCACACATTGATACCCATGGAAGAAGGAGCCATCCAAGAGAGTGATTGATCCGAAGACCTTGTTGTCAAGGGAAGGAATATCCCAAAGCAAGCAGAAGAAGCCAGGGAAGAGGTGAGATTTTCTTTAGTTTTCAAACCCAAGGTAGTTCTTACTTACAAAGATTTCTCGATTTACCAAGAGAACCAAGTTAGACAATTATTGGGACATTGTTGTGGATGATTGCATCCATGTGGCCGACACCATGGAGAAAGATCACCATCAAATAGATTGTATCCTGTTAAAATCTCGCCGAATAAGGACAAATTTTATTTAATGAATCCCAAAGAAAATGAGGAAATCAGATTACATGTGAATTGTGGACAAGTGGACCGATCAAAGAAAGCGGAGTCTATGCGTGCACGCGTATTGAGCCCAAAGAAAGATGGAGGTCGAGGATGTGTACCGATTCCGCAGAAATCAATAAGATCACAATGACGCAACAAAACTAAATTTCGGACCCCTAAGGAGAGATGGTCAATCGTAGTCGCCCTATCAAGATTTTCTCAATATTTTTGTTCACCTTCACGTGGTCTTTAGTTGGAATTTTATTTATCAATTTTCAGAGAAATTGATAAATAAACAAATTCAGCAGTCTTCGAGTGTTAATTTATATATCCCGGCTTATTTATTTAACCTTATGACTAAGGTTATAACCCTCGCACTTATACACCTTCAATCACGTAAATTCAATTATCCGTAGGCGCCTCTACTTTTCAACCAATGGTTAAAACTCTTCGAGATTGTATGTTGATGTCGATGCTTTATTTTTAACAAATGGTTGTATATTAATCCTTTTGCCTGTGCTCCACCAACATCAATGGTCAATCAAATGACGATCAGACTGGTTATCCTTCTATCTCCATCAAATGACCCCCGCCCCATGACATCTCTTCTGCATCGGGACGATCCCAAGGAGCACGCTTCCGTTTCCCTAAGAGAAATTTAACGGCGATGGCACGCTTGAATGGCGGTTTGAACCTTCGCCTAAGCCACGTGGTTTAACAATCAACAATCGTCATTATCTAAAATAATGCTTCTACTGCAAAAGCAGGCGATATGGGCAACCCACTTAATCCACTCGCTGCTTATGCATGTTGATTAAATCAAGGTTTTCGCCGAAGTTATGCTTATCCTTAGTCCTCCATTTTAACTTGCTTGTAACCCGCTTGGAAAGTCCACCAATAACAACCAAAATGTAATTTCTTTATCAAGTCGTGGATTTCTATTATCATTAAATAGAGCTCAATGATCATGGTTTCACACTCACTGTCTGGTGGTTGGGCTTCTAATTATTCAGATAATTCAGAAACAACGAATACAAAGTGATGGCACAATTGTAATGACTCAATTCAATGTTTACATACAAGATGTTGTTCAATCGCCTTCACAATAAACAAATTCTCTTTAATAACAATTTAAGACATGGATAGCTAACGGAATCAAATTACTTTAACTAGAAGTATTGTTTAATACATAGATTTTATTGCAAAATATTTTCTCTCAATACATCCGAGGAATAATACTCCTTATATACATTACAATATGACTCTTCGGTTCCTATGCAAGGACCGTTTAGTGAACCAAAAGCCTAATGATAATAATTCCGACTAATCGAAACATGAGAGATGATGATCGAGTCTAATCATTCCGAATTCCCAGGACTTAACTAATCTAAATGAAATGCTCGGGAGCAAGGAGACTTCACACCTAGCTGTTACAATTCAAATGTTTTCAAACCCCTCAGCTGCCACAACATGTGACAAAACTCACATTGTCAAGTTAGTGTCTAATTCCCCCTATGAGACTCCCCGAGGGAAATTTTCTTCATGGGCTCCCTCACCATGAGCTCTTCCACCGGACCGTCTATCTTCTCAAGTAAATATCTCTTCATTCATCCAAGTGGCATCTTCCTCCGGCTTGTCCTTCCATTTTATTAAGTACCCAGTTACTCTTGTCCTCTCGGGTCTTCCCCGAACACTCTTTGTCCAATATCTTCCTCGGTTGTAATGGTTGTGGCCGGGAGGTAGTTGTTCCTTCCACTAACTGCTTCCTTGTCTCCGTCGATCTTTCTTCTCGCACCATCATCTTTCATTACTTGTACAAATCTGCAACATTAAAAATGGGCTCGATATTCCAACATCAAGTGGCAATTCAATCTCATAAGCATTTGCAGAAAACTTTCTAAGTATCTTGCATGGCCCAATATTTTTGAACTTCAATTTATTATACTGCTTCTTTGGGAACCTCTCCTTTCTCAAGTGTGACAAAACCAAGTCTCCTACTTCAAAATGAACTTCTTTTCTGCTCAAGTCTGCTCTGTTTTTGTATTTGATGCTGCTGCCTTGTAGTTGCTGTTTCACTTGTTCATGTATGGCCTGGATCTCTGAAGCAAATTCTTCACCATCTGCACTTCTTAACTCTGATCTTCCCAGATTTCTTAATTCTGATATTCCTCTGGGATGCATTCCATAAACAATATGAAATGGACTCTGCCCTGTGCTTCTGTTTGGTGAATCATTATATGCATATTCTGCTTGAGGAAAAATATGATCCCACTGCTTGGGATGTTCTCCTGCAAGACTCCTCAACAAATTTCCCAAACTCCTATTCACTACCTCAGTTTGTCCATCAGTCTGGGGATGATAAGCTGAGCTGAAACTCAGTTTAGTGCCAAGTTTCTTCCATAGTGTCCTCCAAAAATGACCCACAAATCTGGTGTCTCTGTCTGAAACAATACTCTTGGGCAACCCATGCAATCTAACAACTTATTTGAAAAACAAGTTAGCAACATGGGTGGCATCACTAGTTTTATAGCATGGAATAAAATGTGCCATTTAGGAGAATCTGTCTACCACAACAAAGACTGCATCATTCCCTCTCTAAGTCTTGGGCAATCCTAGAACAAAATCCATACTCACCATGTCCCAAGGCCTGTCTGGAATAGGCAAGGGAGTGTACAATCCTACATTATGGCTCCTTCCTTTAGCATATTGACAGATCTTGCAATTCTTCACAAACTTATCCACTTCTGTTCTCATCTTGGGCCAGAAATAAAAGTGACTCAGCTGTTCATAAGTCTTATCAGTACCAAAGTGTCCAGCAAGTCCACCACTATGCTTTTCTTTGATCAAATTTTCTTTCATGGAACATTTTGGTATACACAGTTGGTTCTTTCTGAATAACAAGTCTTCCTGCAGAAAAAAATCCAGCCACTGACTTCTATCTATTAGAACAGGGTTACTACATGCTTCAAATGCTTCTTCAAAATCAGGATCTGTTTTATACAATTCTTTGAGAAAATCGAATCCTGCAACTTCAAAATTAGTCTCTTGAACAAGCAAATGTCTCCTACTCAAAGCATCAGCTACTTTATTGGCTTGGCCACTTATATGTTTCAAAACAAAATTGAAACTTTGGAGATACTCAACCCATTTAGCATGCTTGTGTTTTAACTTGGGCTGCTGTACAATATACTGCAAAGCATGATTATCAGAATACAATACAAACTCCCTAGACATCAAATAATGTCTCCACTTCTTCAGTGCTTGAACAATTGCATAGAATTCTTTCTCATAAGAGGAATACTTTCTCCTGGTATCATTCAACTTCTCACTGAAATAGGCTACAGGCCTATCATCCTGACTCAAAATAGCTCCAATGGCCTCCCCACTGGCATCACATTTTACTTGAAATGGTTTGGTGAAATCAGGCAGAATTAAAACAGGCTTCTCTGTTATCTTTTGCTTTAAAACTTTAAAATTTCTCTCTGCTTCAGCAGTCCACTTAAATGGCTGTTTGCTCTTCCTTATTGTCTCAATTATGGGTGCATTGATCTTACTGAAGTTTCTTATAAACTTTCTGTAAAAACTAGCAAGTCCATGGAAACTCCTTACCTCAAAAACATTCCTGGGTGAAGGCCACTCCACAATTGCCTTAACCTTTTCTGGGTCCATCTTCAATCCTTCTGCGGAAACAACAAATCCCAAATACACCAACTCTTCCTTCATGAATGAACACTTCTTTAAATTTATCAGCAGTTTCTCTTGATGCAGCTTCTTCAAGACATGATTAAGATGCCTCAAATGTTCCTCTTTAGTTCTGCTGAAAACTAATATATCATCCAAATACACTATCACAAATTTACCAATGAATTCCCTCAATACTTCATTCATGAGTCTCATAAAGGTACTAGGTGCATTTGACAACCCAAAAGGCATTACCATCCATTCATACAGTCCTTCATTTGTTTTAAAAGCAGTGTTCCACTCATCACCCTCTCTAATTCTAATCTGATGGTATCCACTCTTTAAATCTATCTTTGAGAAGTATTTAGCACCACTCAAACAGTCCATCAAATCCTCTATTTTGGGTAAAGGGAATCTGTACCTGATTGTGATCTTATTAATTGCTCTGGAATCAGTACACATCCTCCAGCCTCCATCTTTCTTTGGGCTCAGTACTGTTGGTACTCCACATGGACTCAGGGTTTCTCTGATCAGTCCTTTGTCCACCAATTCCTGTACTTGTTTCCTGATTTCCTCATTTTCTTTGGGAGTCATTCTGTAGGCTGCCTTATTAGGTAGATTTGAACCAGGGATAAAATCTATCTGATGGCTGATCTTTCTCACAGGTGGCAGCTCATCAGGTAAATCATCCACAACGATGTCATAGTAATTGTCTAGCATCTCTTGTATCTCTACTGGTAAATCAGAAGTCTTTGTAGAAGTAAGAACTACTTTTGGTTTGCAAACTAAAGCAAAGCTTACCTCTTCTTCTTCTATCTGCTGCAGATATTCCTTCCCGCTCAGCAACAAGGTATTTGGATCAATCACTCTGCTGGATGGCTCTCCTTCTTCCATGGGAATCAATATATGATGTACCCCATCTTTGAAGAACTTGTAAGTGTTCTTCTTGCCATCATGCACTGCTGCTCTGTCAAACTACCAAGGTCTACCCAGCAGTATATGACACACATCCATGGGCATTACATCACACAAAACTTTGTCCTTGTACTTGCCCATTTGCAGCTCTATCTCACACTGTTCTTTCACAACCAGCTGGTGCCCTTTATGCAGCCAGGACACCCTGTAGGGAGTGGGATGCTCCCTAGTCTTCAGCTTCAGTTTTTCTATCACCTCAGTGGAAACCAAATTGTCTGTGCTGCCACTATCAATGATTAGCTGGCAGCATTTCCCTTGGACTTTGCATATGCTCCTAAACAAAGTCTTCCTTTGTGCAGGTTCAGTGACTTCTTTGGTTTGTTTCAACAGGACCTTATTAACCACCAAGGACTCTTCCCTCTCTGGAAGAACTTTTTCTTCAATTTCTGCTTCTTCTTCAACTTGGGCAACAAAAACATTTCTTGCACCAGCAACCACATTCTCTGGACACTCATAGTGCTTATGTCCCACCCCCTGACATCTATAACACCTCAACTCTCTACCTCTGCCTCTGTCTCTGCCTCCTCTTCCTTTTCCTCTGTAAGGACCCCTTCTGCCATTTGCATCCTCCTCTATAGATGCATTTTGAGGTGAGCTACTGTTAGCTCCATCCCTGGGTGTAGGCTTTCCTCTACCACCCTGACTTCCCTTCCCACGGAAAGTACCTCTCTTCTTAGCAGACTGTTTTCTCAGGAGTTTCTCCTCTGCTTTCAAGGCCATATGATAGGCCTCTTCCACTGTCTCAGGAGACAGAAGACCAATCTCATCTTGGATTTCCAGTCTAAGACCATTCACATATCTGGTAGTCTTCTCTGGTGTATCTTGGAATTGCCCAGCTCTTATGCTCACTCTGTAGAATTCTTCTGTGTATTCCTTTATTGTCAGCAACCTCTGTCTCAGGTTCTGCATTTTTTTATACAATGTCAGCTGGTAATCACTAGGTAAGAATTTACCTTTCAATTTGGCCATCATTCTGGTCCAGCTCTTGATAGGTTGCTTGCCAACTCTCCTCCTCTCTACCTGCACTCCATCCCACCAAAGTGCAGCATGTCCTTTCAGCTTTGTTACTGCAAACTCGACCTTTTTATCTTCACTTATTTCTTCATAATCGAAGCACTTGTTCAGTTCGTTTATCCAGTCCACCAGCTCTTCTAGATTCAGTCCCCCTGTATAACTCGACACTTCAATTCTAGGCTTAACTGCAGATCCCAGAACAGTTCTAAGGAGCCTCAAATCAGGAGGAATTTCAACATTTTCTTCAGCTTCTTCCGTTTCAGGTTCGCTAATGTCTTCAGGATCTCTGGTCTGTCTTCGCTCCACGGCATCCATTCTGGCCTCGACCCTCTGCAACACCTCCAACACCTCTGCGTTGGCTACAGGTCTCCTCCTGCCAGCACCTCTACCAAGTCGGATTGCCATGTCAGCAAAACAACTCAAACTTCCCGCTCTGATACCACAAATGAATGCACACTCCGCTGAAAGTCAAACTCTCCCCTTATTCGATGCCCTCGTTCTTTGTCTCCCCGTGGTCCCCTTTTATTCTTCGGCAATGTTATTCATCAATTTTGGGAAAATTGATAAATAAACATAATTGGTAGCTTTTATAATATTATATTGCAGTCCCGGCTTATATATATATATATATATATATATATTCCACTATATATTCACTCTATAATAAACTTTCACTCTTTTTAATGTATTATTATTATGAGCCGACAGAATAATATATCAATTATTTATAACAATAACCTTTGTAATAATATGTGGGTCCAACCACCTTAGCCTAGCGAACCAATCAACAACGGCATCGTACCTTGGTTAATTATCGTGCATCTCCGTCATGCGAGGGCCGTCTGATGGCCTGCTCTGAGATCAATGGCCTGTATAGATTCTACTGCGTGTCCCACGGCAGTCCTTTAACGTGTGAAATGGTGGTTTTTTGGGACGTCCCATCCACCACGTGTCATCCTCTCAGTGGAATCGCTCCACGACCCAGCGATACTGCCTTCGTGCCAAAGGTGGTGCGGAATGGGGGTAATCCACTGTTGTAATTCCACTCTGGTTTTCTACAATACTTGCCTCGTTTAATGTATCGGTTTGGGCTATATTTGGATATTCTCCGCGTGTTAACCGGTTTAATTCTTCGGTGGAGGAATTTAGTTACAAATAGACAGGTTATCTCGCATTAGTGGGAATTCCACCCATGAACAAAGTCCACGACGCATGTGCTGTGATTGGGATTTAATACACAAAGACCATTCGAACCATTAAGAGACACAGTACACAGAGGGAGGAAACTGTATGGCAGTATTATATACAGACAGGCTACAATCGCTTCACGATTAAACAAATTTACTCATAAATACCAATTCGAGACAAATTGATAATCAAATGGGAACATAATTCACTCAGTCAAGCAATTGCACAACACAAAATTTATTGTAGAAACCTTTCTTCTGTCCTCTCTCTCCCTTCTTACATCGGAAGCATACATTTATATACAAAATCTCATGACTCTTCGGTTCGTCTGTGAGGACCATTCTAGAATTCAACAGTCTAATTAGAACAATTCGACTAACTGGACTCTGACAGTTAGACTAACTGGCTATTCAACTTCTACGGCTCCAACTGAAATAATAATACAATCAGCTAAGGTGAAGACACCTAGCTGTAGCAATTTGACTGTTTTTCAACCCTCCTAGCCACAACATGTGGACAAAACTCCTACATTGATGGCTAGTGCCTAATGCTCCTGAATCACAATGAGTCAATGTGAACGCACACTCCGCTGAAAGTCAAACTCTCCCCTTATTTGATGCCCTCGTTCTTTGTCTCCCCGTGGTCCCCTTTTATTCTTCGGCAATGTTATTCATCAATTTTGGGAAAATTGATAAATAAACATAATTGGTAGCTTTTATAATATTATATTGCAGTCCCGGCTTATATATATATATATTCCACTATATATTCACTCTATAATAAACTTTCACTCTTTTTAATGTATTATTATTATGAGCCGACGGAATAATATATCAATGATTTATAACAATAACCTTTGTAATAATATGTGGGCCCAACCACCTTAGCCTAGCGAACCAATCAACAACGGCGCCGTACCTTGGTTAATTATCATGCATCTCCGTCACGCGAGGGCCGTCTGATGGCCTGCTCTGAGATCAATGGCCTGTATATAGATTCCGATGTGTGTCCCACGACAATCCTTTAACGCGCGAAATGGTGGTTTTGTGGGACGTCCCATCCACCACTTGTCATCCTCTCAGTGGAATCGCTTCACGACCCAGCGATACCGCCTTCGTGCCAAAGGTGGTGCGAAATGGGGGCAATCCACCGTTGTAATTCCACTCTGGTTTTCTACAGTACTTGCCTCATTTAATGTATCGGTTTGTGCTATATTTGGCTATTCTCTGCGTGTTAACCGGTTTAATTCTTCGATGGAGGAATTTAGTTACAAATAGACAGGTTATCTCGTGTTAGTGGGAATTCCACCCATGAACAAAGTCCACGACGCATGCGCTGTGATTGGGATTTAATACACAAAGACCATTCGAACCATTAAGAGATACAGTACACAGAGGGAGGGAACTGTATGGCAGTGTTATATACGCACAGGCTACAATCGCTTCACGATTAAACAAATTTACTTAGAAATACCAATTCGAGACAAATTGATAATCAAATGGGAACATAATTCACTCAGTCGGAAGCAATTGCACAACACATAATTTATTGTAGAAACCTTTCTTCTATCCTCTCTCTCCCTTCTTACATTGGAAGCATACATTTATATACAAAATCTCATGACTCTTCGGTTCCTCTGTGAGGACCGTTCTAGAATTCAACAGTCTAATTAGAACAATTCGTCTAACTGGACTCTGGCAGCTAGACTAACTGGCTATTCAACTTCTACGGCTCCAACTAAAATAATAATACAATCAGCTAAAGTGAAGACACCTAGCTGTAGCAATTTGACTGTTTTTCAACCCTCCTAGCCACAACATGTGGACAAAACTCCTACATTGCTGGCTAGTGCCTAATTCTCCTGCATCAGACTCCCGAGGGCAATCTTCCTCATGGGCTCCTATCCATGAGCTCCTCCACTGATCTGCCCATCCTCTGCAACATGTCTTCAGTCATCCAAGTGGCATCTTCT
>JAXQQM020064651.1:0-58642 GCA_034641835.2 Pinus albicaulis | reverse complement strand
AGTGTTGGAAATGTTGTCAATGATGTCAAAGGAGATGGCTTAGGAGAATTCAAAGGAGCAGAAGAGGAGCTTCAAGAGCAAGGAGCAGCATCAGTCAAGGAGCAGATATATTTGATTTGAGAAACTGGTTCTGAGTGTGGGAACATATATGAAAAGAGTGTTGAAAACTGTGTGTGAAGGGTTCTGGAAATTCCCTACATAAAATAAGGAATTCGGTGTTGTTGAGTAATTTTAATAAGGTTTAATGAAAATGGTTTGATTTATAAACAATTCTGATGCGCTGAGGATATATATAAAATAAGGGTTAGTATAGATATATGAAGATCCTTTGTTCCGAACTTAGATGTGTTGTATTGATCGAATAACTCTGAAATAAGGGCTCATTCGAGATTCTGCAAATATATATCTGAAGGGTCGGAAGGATCAATGTCACAAAAGGAGTAAAGTATTAGAAGACAGAACCGAAGTATTAGTATTAGAGTGAAAGGCGGAAGAACCTGAGCGCAACTGAATAGGGCGTTGATGGACAGAACCTTGGAAGCACAGAGTAATGGAACTATGTGTTATATATATAGTAGGACCATGTTGAAACGCCAGGGACCAAGGCCACTTATAAAGGAGCGAAACACATAAAAGAGCGGAACAAGGCGAGGACGGAACCTGGAGCGTGAGAGAAATATGGAACCGTGACCGAAGTAAACAGTGAACGTGGTTTGGAGTTGAAGGGTGGTTTTCATCGCACCACCTTCCGTCGGGCAAGCAGTTTTCTCCATTTGCGAGCGATTCCATAGGTTGATCGATGCGTATCCTCGACAAACATTGCAAAACCGCCTCCCACTACGCGCCATCATGCGTTAACCATCGACCAAAGACGCGGAGCGATATTGACATAAGTCGTCGATCTGGAGGGAAGCGATCTGACGGTGGCTGTCTTCGGAAGGTGCGTGAAGGATAACCCAGGTACGGCGCACCATCGTGCGTTATTGTTCGCGCAAGTAGCTCGTGCGATATCCGTTGGATTGTCAAGGCCTAGCCGACGCAATAACAGCCGTTGGATGGAGAGACCATTAGCGTTGGGGCCCACGCATATGTGTGTGTTGTTCAATTAAGGTTTTAAGTTAAATAAGGTTCGACAGAAAAGTGAAGTTCGTAAACATATTTCATATCACCAAGGGTCTCAATATTTGACTAAATATAATACAGCCTATATATGTAATGACCGTGTGCATGGAGTAAGTGAGAGTAAAAACGGGATTATGACTTGATTGATATATATTACAATATCTGATATATTAAAGTGGAATGTGCGCATAAGAATGGCTTGGAACTAATTATAAGTCTAATGCATATGGATGCATTTTTAAATGCCTAAGGTTTAACAACAAATTCGAGGGTTAATTCAGATATATATAGTCCTGTATGAAATATTGTAAAGATTGAAACATGAATGTGTATGGAAAAGGAAAAAGAAGAGGAGAGTGTGCAGAGATGAAAGTTCAGTTAATAGGAATATGTACAGGAATGAATTGAACAAGTAGAATATGCAGATGAAAAAGAAAAAAGAGTATGCAGAACAGTTTCTTAACAACAACAGGAAAAGACAAACCCAGTAAAGCCAAAATCCAGAAAAGGAGCTGAGTGAAATTGAAATGTGTAATTAAAAATGTGAATGTAAATGTTGTAATTATTTTTATTGTTTGTGATGTAAAGTCAAGTATCCTAAGGAAAAGACAAAATCCCATTGTAGCATGGAAATTTGTAAATATTGTAGTAATTTTAAAAATGAGTTGGATAAAGGAATAAGAAGATAGAAGCCAAAGATTCATGACTGTTCACTCAAAATTCTTTATGAAATACAAACAGTCATGTGAGGAACTCTATATATAATATCACATTGATATGCACAAGAGTGGTTAGAGAAAGAGCAAATATAGAGAAGGCAGAGTATAGAAGTGTAAGGCAGAGAATATTAAGAAAAGAAGAGAAGAAAGAGAAGCTACAGAACAGAGCTGATATCTGAGGTAAATCAGCAAACATTCAGTTTGAAAAATTGAGGAAGTTGGAGCTTCCCTATCAAGTTGCAGCTTGATAGCTGTCAGTTGTAGCTGACTAAGGTTGGAGCCTCCTATAGGTTGGTGCCTGCAAAAAATTGAAGGGAGTTGGTGCTTCCTTGCAAGTTGTAGCTTGCAGAATTGAGGTAGGAGCCTCATGTAGGTTGGTGCCTGCAGAAAAATAGTGGTGAGAGGGAGTTGGAGCTTTCCTTTGCATCACAACAATAATAAGATGTGGTTTTCTCCCTTTATGGGTTTCCACTTATATCTGGTGTCTCTGTGAATGATGTTTATGTGTTGATCTGATTTATATCATCTGCTTAATACCTGCTGCTCTCATATTAAGTTTGCTATTATATTATATTAATACTTGCTGCTCACATTCTAAGATTACTCACATATTAAGTTAGACATGAAATGAAGGTGTAAATAAGGTTTAATAAAAGTTTAAAATATTATGAATGTGTTAAACTGATTCACCCCCCCCCCTCTCAGTTTAACTAAGAGTTCAACAATTGGTATCAAAGCGGGTTCCTTTGTACAAGTCTAACAACTGAAAGGAGATCCTAGGTTCCCATGATGGCTAGTAAAGAAGGATGCTCAACCAATAAATCCCCTTTCTTCACTGGTGAAAATTATGCTTTCTGGAAAATCAGAATGAGGACATACATAATGTCTCTAGGAATAGAAGTCTGGGCTGCTGTGGAATTAGGATATGCCCCAAAGGCAACTGACACAGAGAAAGAAACAAAACAAGACTTTGTGGCTAACGCAAAAGCCATGAATGCCATCCTGAATGGATTGTGTGAAGCTGAGTTTATTAAAGTAATGCACAAAGACACTGCCAAAGAAATATGGGATACTCTTGAGAACATACATGAGGGAGACAAGAAAGTAAAGACTACCAAACTTCAAGTCTATAGAGCCCAGTTTGAGAACTTAAAAATGAATGATGATGAAGACATTGCCAGTTTCTTCCTAAAAGCTACAGAAATTATTAAGAATATGAAAGCTCTTGGAGAAAAAATGCCAGAAAGTATAATTGTGAAAAAGATTCTAAGATCTCTTCCATCCAGGTTTAATCCAAAGGTGTCTGCAATAGAAGAAACAGCTAATTGGGAGACCTTGACCATGAACCAGCTACTTGGAAATCTAACAGCCTATGAAATGAGGCTCCCACAGAAGAAGCCAAGTACGAGGGAAGCAACCTTTAAAACAGAAAAGAAGAAAGAAGAAGTGGGAGACATATGCTCTTGCTCGGATGAAGAAGAGGCAAATTTTGTCAAGAAACTGGATAGAGGCTCAGGTAAATACAAAGGTAAACTCCCCTTCAAATTATTTAATTGTGGAAGAGTGGGACACTATGTTGCTAAGTGTCCTCACAAGAAAGTAAGGAATTAGGCTCAAGAGTCAGAGAAAAATAAATCAAAGAACTGGCAGAAAGGAAAGAAGTTCGACAGAAAATCCTTCTATGCTCAACAAGACAGCAGTACATCTGAAGATTCAGATGAATCCTCAAGTGAAGAAGGAACCTCTGAATTCTTATTAATGGCCATAGAAGAATTTGAAGGTCTCCTGCTAGAAGATGAAGAAGAAGAAGGTGAAGTTGACCTTGAGGGGGAGCTAAGAAGTTCTCTAGAAGAGATTGATAGACTCAAACTGAAATGCAGAATAAAAAAAAAGGACATTCTCCTCAATTATGTACGAGAAGAATAGAATTCAGAAGTCCTTAAGCAGCTAAAGATAGAGCTTGAAGAAGCCAAGAAGATAGAGGACATGTTACTTAAGCAAATCAAAGAAAAAAATCAAGAACAAGAAAAGTTGGAAAAAGAAGTAGTATGTCTCCGGAAGAAATTAGAAAATGCTCAAAGGAAAGTGGTTATAAACTCTTCTCAAACAACAAGCTCTAGTAAGTTGAATGAAATTCTGGTTGCTCAAAGATCCCCTATGATAAAGACTGGAATAGGCTATGAAGGAGAATCAAGTAAAGGAAAAGAAAAGGTTGACAAAGAGATTATTTTTGTAAAAGCAAAGAAGAATGATGAAGCAGCTCAAACAATTCCTACAAAAGAAGAAATATGCAATAAGGAAGACAGAGATCAGAAGAAACCATTAGTGGCAAAGAATGTAATAAATACTAAGACCCCTGAATATGTAAAATTTGGAAACCATCAAAGGAGATTCTTCCCTCCAATGAAGAATGCCACCTGTTATGTCTGCCACAAGCTGGGACACATTGTTGCATATTGTCATGCAAGGAGGAGTAATTCAAACCAGCAAAAGATGCAAACATTGAAGAGACTGCCTCAAGCAAACAAATGGAAGAGACAACCTTACATCAGGTATGCAAATAGATTCTATGGTTACTGCTTTTATTGTAAGTAATTTGGTCATAAAATCATTGAGTGTAGAAAGTATGGACAAAGATTGATGTTTAACACCTCAAGGAGGTTTATGATTCAAATAAATTTTGTTCATACTCATAACTCTGCAAAAATTATGATCAAATGTTGGGGGAGTGAAATCAAGTTGGACATATACCTTCCAAATGTCTCTAAGAAGATGGAGGTCATCACTCACAAAAGATACAAAACAAAAGGGTGCTCAGTGGATAAAGAAGGTGAATAAGTGTGACCTAGTTTCGTGAATCGCTGGAAGATCCGAAAAGTCACTTCTGTATTTCTGGACAAGGGTCGTCAAAACACATGAAAGGAGACAAAAGTAAGTTTATAACTCTTGATGAAAAGAAATCTGGCAATGTTACTTTTGGCAATGATAAGTCAGGTAAGATCAAGGGAAAAGGCTCAGTCAGCATAGACAATGGCAGAGGAAAGGCCCAAGATGTACTATTTGTAGATGGGCTGAAAGAAAATTTACTGAGTGTCAGTCAGATGTGTGACAAAGGTTGCGAAGTTCTATTTAGAGCACAAGACTGTGAAGTCAGATCAAGCACCACCGGTAAGACTCTACTCAAAGGTGTTCGAACAGAGAGCAATGTTTACATTGTGAAAGAGGAAGATGAAGAATGCCATCTTAGCAAACTTGAGGAGTCATGGTTATGGCATAGGAGATTAGTACATCTCAGCTTCGATCACATCATCAGACTGAGTAAAAAGAAAGCAGTCAGAGACATGCCAGAAATAAAGAGGCCTTCTAATACCATATGCAAATCTTGTCAATTGGGTAAACAGACCCGCACATCCTTTAAGGCCAAAGAGGAGTTGTCAACAAGAAGACCACTCTAGCTTGTGCACATGGATCTGTGTGGACCTGTAAGAACTAAAACACCAAGTGGAGAATCCTACTTCATGCTGATAATAGATGATTTCTCCAAAATGACATGGGTTTCTTTTCTGAAGAATAAATCGGAAGCTCTGGACAAATTCAAAATATTTAAGGCATTAGCAGAAAATCAGACAGGATGTAAGCTGAAATGCATCAGATCAGACAGAGGAGGTGAATTCACTAATTATGACTTTGCTGACCTATGCAATGAACATGGCATAAAACAACAATTCACTATTGCAGGAACACCTCAGCAGAATGGAGTAGCAGAAAGACAAAACAGATATGTTCAACAAATTGCCAGAGCCATGATGCAAGAGAATAATATTGCCCAAACCTTCTAGGCAGAAGCAGTGCACACAGCAGTACATATCCTTAATAAATCTCACTTAAGGCCAAGTAGTGACAAGACTCCCTGCGAACTGTGGCATGGAAAGCCAGCTTCAATCAAACATTTCAGAATCTTTGGTAGCAAGTGTTACATAAAGAATAACGATGAAAATCTTGGAAACTTTGATGCAAGAGTAGATGAAGGAATATTTCTAGGATATGCATCCAAAAGCAAAGGGTACGGGTGCTACAACAAGACTCTTCGGAAAATAGTAGAAAGCATTGATGTGAGATTTCATGAAGAACTTCCAAACAATAAAAGAGATACTGACTACTGCAGTCCATCAGATAACCATGAAGAAGAAGACCAGAATGATGATGAAACAAGCAAGACTACAGAAGAGGAAGGGCTGAGCTCGAAAGCCCCCTCAAGATACACTTAGAAGAATCATCCCGAAGATCAAATCATAGGAGATAAGAAAGCAGGGGTCCAGATAAGAAGGCAGCTAACAGAACAAACTGAAGAGGTATACATAGCTATGTTGTCACAAATAGAGCCAAAGAAATTTGAAGAATCCAGCAAGGACAAGTCTTGGGTAAAAGAAATGAATGAGGAATTGGACCAAATTGAAAAGAACAATACCTGGGAACTAGTTCCTAGACCAATTGAGAAAAATATCATTGGTTCAAAATGGGTATTCAAAAACAAAATGAATGAGCAAGGACAAGTAATCAGGAATAAAGCCAGACTGATCTACAAAGGATACTCACAAATTGAAGGACTTGATTACGATGAAAAATTTTCCCCTGTAGCCAGAATGGAAGCTATCAGAATGTTCCTGGCATTTTAATGCTACAAAAACTTCAAGGTATATCAAATGGATGTAAAATCTGCATTTCTGAATGGAGACTTAGAATAAGAAGTCTACATGGAACAACCAGAAGGCTTCTCATTGACAGACAAAGAAAACTATGTGTTCAGACTGAAGAAGGCTCTATATGGACTGAAACAGGCTTCTCGTGCTTGGTACTCAAGACTGGATAAATATTTACGAAAACAAGGCTTTAAGAGAGGTGGAGTAGACAGTAATCTATATATAAAAACCCATGAAAATGAACTCCTAATTGTTGTTGTATATGTTGATGACATTATGTTTGGAAGCAACAGAGATGAACTAGAAAAAGGATTTGTAGAAGAGATGAAATCATAGTTTGAAATGTCCATGATTGGAGAGCTCAGTTTCTACTTAGGACTTCAAATTCCACAAAATAACACAGGCACATTCATCTCACAAGAAAATTACTTAAAAGAAATGTTGAAAAATTTCAAAATGGAGGACTGCAAACCTGTGTCAACTCCCATGATCACGGGATGCAAGCTGTGTGTCGATGATGGGTCTGCTGATATAGATCAAAAACTCTACAGATCCATGATAGGAAGTCTATTGTATCTGACTGCATCAAGACCAGACATCATGCTAGCAGTAGGACTAGTGGCTAGATATCAAGAAACACCTAAACAAAACAATCTTCTGGCAGTAAAAAGAATATTCAGATATCTGCAAGGAACAGCAGTGTATGGACTTTGGTATCCAAAAAGAAAAAACTTCACTTTGACAGCATACACAGATGCAGATTGGGCCAGCTATGTGGATGACAGGAAGAGTACAAGTGGAGGTGCATTCTATCTAGGAGAAAGTCTGGTGGCATGGTTAAGCAAGAAACAAACATCTATCTCCCTGTCTACAGCTGAGGCAGAATATATAGCAGCAGCAGCATGTTGTACACAAGTCATGTGGATGAAGCAGACTCTTCAAGACATGAAGGTAAGCATTAATGAACCTATCTCAATCAAATGTGATAATACAAGTGCTATAAGTATATCAAAAAATCCTGTGCTTCACTCAAAAACTAAGCATATCTCAATCAAGTATCATTTTCTCTGAGAACAAGTGGCTCACAAGATAGTAAAGCTGGAGTATGTGCCAACAAAAGAACAGACAGCTGATATATTTACCAAACCTCTTGCTAGAGAACCATTTGAATATTTGAGAGATAAACTAGGGGTAGTATCTGTAGATGCTACTCTCTAATATGAAGAGAAAGCACAGTTTCAGGGGGAGAACAGAAATGAAAATATTATTCCAGGGGGAGATCAACCAGCAAGGAAAGCATGAAACAGGTCCTCAGGGTCAAAGGATTTTGGAAAGAATACACCCAGCATACAGGATTCAATGAAAAGGCTAAAGGATCAGAATTTTAGATTAATTTAAAATTAGGAGCAGCAGGGTACAAAGTCAGAAGATCCCAGAGAGAGAAAATGCAGAAAGCAGAAAGGAAATGAGAAACCCTTTGCCATTGATGTTAAAGGGGGAGGATAGCAACAGAAGAAAGGGTCTTGTCTTAAAAGGAAAGCAGAGGAAGTGCATTTCCATCAATGCCAAAGAGGGAGACTGTTGGAAATGTTGTCATTGATGGCAAAGGAGATGGCTTAAGAGAAGTCAAAGGAGCAGCAGAGGAGCTTCAGGAGCAAGGAGCAGCATCAGTCAAGGAGCAGAGATATTTGATTTGAGAAACTGGTTCTGAGTGTGGGAACATATTATAGAAATTATGAAAAGAGTGTTGAAAACTGTGTGTGAAGGGTCGTGGAAATGCCCTGCATAAAATAAGGAATTCGGTGTTGTTGAGTAATTATAATAAGGTTTAATGAAAATGGTTTGATTTATAAACAATTCTGATGCGCTGAGGATATATATAAAATAAGGGTTAGTATAGATATATGAAGATCCTCTGTTCCAAACTTAGATGTGTTGTATTGATCGAATAACTCTGAAATAAGGGCTCATTCGAGATTCTGCACATACATATCTGAAGGGATGGAAGGATCAATGTCACAAAAGGAGCGAAGTATTAGAATACGGAACCGAAGTATTAGTATTAGAGTGAAAGGCGAAAGAACCTGAGCGCAACTGAATAGGGCGTTGATGGACAAAACCTTGGAAGCACAGAGTAATGGAACTATGTGTTATATATATAGTAGGACCGTGTTGAAACGCCAGGGACCAAGGCCACTTATAAAGGAGCGAAACACATAAAAGAGCGGAACAAGGCGAGGACGGAACCTGGAGCGTGAGAGAAATATGGAACCGTGACTGAAGTAAACAGTGAACGTGGTTTGGAGTTGAAGGGTGGTTTTCATCGCACCACCTTCCGTCGGGCAAGCGGTTTTCTCCATTTGCGAGTGATTCCATAGGTTGATCGACGCGTGTCCTCGACTGACATTGCAAAACCGTCTCCCACTGCGCGCCATCGCGCGTTAACCATCGACCAAAGACGCGAATCGATATTGACATAATTCGTCGATCTGGAGGGAAGCGATCTGACGGTGGCTGTGTTCAGAAGGTGCGCGAAGGATAACCCAGGTACGGCGCACCATCGCGCGTTATTGTTCGCGCAAGTAGCCCGTGTGATATCCGTTGAATCGTCAAGGCCGAGGCGACGCAATAACAACCGTTGGATGGAGAGACCATTAGCGTTGGGGCCCACGCATATGTGTGTGTTGTTCAATTAAGGTTTTAAGTTAAATAAGGTTCGACGGAAAAGTGGAAGTTCGTAAACATATTTCATATCACCAAGGGTCTCAATATTTGACTAAATACAATACAGCATGTATATGTAATGACCGTGTGCGTGGAGTAAGTGAGAGCAAAAACGGGATTATGACTTGAATGATATATATTACAATATCTGATATATTAAAGTGGAATGTGCACATAAGAATGGCCTGGAACTGATTATAAGTCTAATGCATATGGATGCATTTTTAAATGCCTAAGGTTTAACAACAAAGTTGAGGGTTAATTCAGATATATATAGTCTCGTATGAAATATTGTAAATATTGAAACATGAATGTGTATGGAAAAGGAAAAAGAAGAGGAGAGCGTGCAGAGATGAAATTTCAGTTAACAGGAATATGTACAGGAATGAAGTGAACAGGTAGAATATGCAGATGACAGTGAACAAAGAGTATGCAGAACAGTTTCTTAACAACAGCAAGAAAAGACAAACCCAGTAAAGCCAAAATCCAGAAAAGGAGCTGAGTGAAATTGAAATGTGTAATTAAAAATGTGAATGTAAATGTTGTAATTATTTTTATTATTTGTGATGCAAAGGCAAGTATCCTAAGGAAAAGACAAAATCCCACTGTAGCATGGAAATTTGTACATATTGTAGTAATTTTAAAAATGAGTTGGATAAAGGAATAAGAAGACAAAAGCCAAAGAGTCATGACTGTTCACTCCAAATTCTTTATGAAATACAAACAGTCATGTGAGGAACTCTATATATAATATCACATTGATATGCACAAGAGAGGCGAGAGAGAGAAAATATAGAGAAGGCAGAGTATAGAAGTGTAAGGCAGAGAATATTAAGAAAAGAAGAGCAGAAAGAGAAGCTACAGAACAGAGCTGATATCTGAGGTAAATCAGCAAACATTCAGTTTGAAAAATTGAGGAAGTTGGAGCTTCCCTATCAAGTTGTAGCTTGATAGCTGTCAGTTGTAGCTGACTGAGGTTGGAGCCTCCTGTAGGTTGGTGCCTGCAGAAAATTGAAGGGAGTTGGTGCTTCCTTGCAAGTTGTAGCTTGCGGAATTGAGGTAGGAGCCTCCTGTAGGTTGGTGCCTGCAGAAAAACAGTGGTGAGAGGGAGTTGGAGCTTGCCTTTGCATCACAACAATAATAAGATGTGGTTTTCTCCCTTTATGGGTTTCCACTTATATCCAGTGTCTCTGTGCATGATGTTTATGTGTTGATCTGATTTATATCATCTGCTTAATACCTGCTGCTCTCATATTAAGTCTGTTGTTATATTATATTAATACTTGCTGCTCACATTCTAAGATTACTCACATATTAAGTTAGACATGAAATGAAGGTGTAAATAAGGTTTAATAAAAATTTAAAATATTATGAATGTTAACTGATTCACTTTCCTCTGCACTAAGAGTTCTTCCACAGATTTGCCAATATTTCACAGAATTAATGATTGTCTTCTCAAGGTAGAGAAATGTGCACTGAACAAGTCAGAATGCCTGCAAAGCCAACTAGGTTCTACTCCTTCGCCTAAGTGTATTTTTTGCCTTCATAAGGAGCATCGGATAAAGAGGCCAGAGGTTTCAGACTCCCTATTTGTAAACATATCATAATTTTATTTCGTATATAATATTCAAAATTAAAATGCAAAAACAATTTTTTACCGCATTGGTTCATCAGGTCGTGCGAAATGGGCCGAAGTTGACGGGCGCTGCATGTTCCCACCATGATAATTGAGCGCCGCAGTTCAATCAAAAGGTTGGGGAAATGTACCCCCACCAATGTTGGGCATAATGTCAGCATTCATCTCATCGCCTTCGATCCTCTCGGTTGACTTCATGATCCTAAATTCATCAGAAAATCATCGTGTTCTCCTCTAGACAAGGTCACAAATCGATTGCACTAAATATTTATCGTCTTGTACTTGGTTATCGGTTTACGCTGAAGGCACTCACATCGCTTGGGAATATAACTACATTATATTAGAATCCGATTTTTCGCTTGCCTCGCCATTCTCATTAATGTTGGCATTGTAGCATTTCTTTATGGAAGAAGGGAGTACGCTCTCAAAATTTTTCGAGTCTCATGAGTATCTTGATTGAGCATGTTGGTATCACTCTCAACATATCGTGAGAGCACCATCCAGACATTCTATCATGAAATAGGATGTCCATCACATCCAATCCCAACTTGTCCTCGATGAAAAATTGTCGGTTCGACACGCCCCATATATCGACAAGCATGTTGTCTCCACTGATTATATCGTATGCTCTAAAATAATTCACCAACTAGTAATCCCGCATAAAGAATTGACGCCGCATCCGGTATCTGGTGGTACCAGGGTCTCGCTCTTTTCATTCACTAAAATATTTCATGAAAGAACCTAGCCAATTGGATATTTTCGATGAGTAATTTAGCACAGGAATTGATGTTTCGTTTTAAAATTTTCCAAAAAAAAATTACACTAAATATTGGTGGTGCTACGCTGCACAGTTAAATAACCAATTAGCCCAATAGTTTCAACAACGCAGGAGATTTTAAAATCCTGAAATTCTTCCTCTAATATCCTGTTTTCTGAAAAAAAATGGCAATGAATGTAATCGTCGAAAAGGAGGTTTAGAGTTTTCCTCGATTTCAAAAATCGACGGTCGGTTCGATTGATTTACCGCTATCAGTTCAGAAATTGATAAATGTTTTCCAAAGAAAGGTGAAATGAATTTGTTTTTGAAACGCCTATAAATTTTTTTTGAAAAATGCCAATATTTTATTATTTCGATATTCATGATGTTTGTTAATGGATTTCATTACTGGCCGATGATTTAATGTAACATGTTGTATTTTATCTTTGTATTGCCAGTTAAACGCTTATTTAAAAATACTTTCGGTTTCAATCTCAGCCGCTTTTGGAATCCTCAAAAAGATTGCCAAGTAGTTCGATTATCCTCGCGAATGAATTGATATAACTTAAAAGATTTTGTTTGTCTTAGGGGCTGATATTTCACATATATGAAAGGAATATCTGATTCAACATGGTCAAGAGGTTCTCTGATATTATTTCTTGGATTCATGACGAGAAAGAGAGCATGATGGAATTCTTTTGTTTCTTTTATTCTCTAAACAGATGTCTACTGAAATTCTTTCATTGACTCGCTAAATATTGAACGACGAAAGATTTGCTTACGCCAACATATGCCATCCTTTCATACGCTATAAAATACTGAGGATTTCGTTGTAATAACAGGAAAATTGTGCGAACATCCTATGCGGGATTAGCAGATTGAGCTGTTATCATCTATTAGACATTTACATTGCCAATTTCATCCATGCAGTTAGGCCCATTTTCCTCTCATTTGATTACTTTAATAACATATTCTCTGATCCTATCTGTCAAATGCTACCACATCCGACGGTCACCAATATGTTCAAGAGATTTATCTGTCAAACATCCTTCTTATGTGACTGCTACAACTTGGGTCAGCTCAAGCACAAATCCTTAAATTTAAAAGTACCGCTTACTCCCATATCAGGAATTCTCCATGTAGCACAATTTCCAAGCTTCACTCAACTACATGCTCTTCTGTTTCCTCTTCACAAGCTCACACAATACTGTATCAAGAAGAATGATTACAAATGCCTTCACTCTTCCTTATAAGAAATTTGAATGGCTAAAGGCAAGCTCAATATACTAGGAATCAACTAGTGATTGAGCATAATCGGTTGAAGTACCATGCAATTCATCCTAGTGACAATCTAGAATTAGAGACTTTCCACTCATTTCATTTCAAGTTAACTCATACTAGTGAAGACAATAACTTGGCATTCCATTCCTTTCAAATTAATTAACGCTTCATACACCCCAATCTTAATTCAGAAAATTTATCCTGGGCCCTAGGAATTCATCCTAATCTCTGTTATCCAGCTCATAACTTACGGTTTATTCCTAATCTCTTATAAGAACTTTTAGCATGCTAGTGAAGAAGAGCTGAGGTCCCTTTATCAAGGGACAAATCAATGAACTCCTCACTATCATTAACGTTTCATAACTAAAATCATCACCGAAGATTTATTGGTTTTCCTCGAGAAACCTAATTATATGCACTCAAGAGGCTGATACTGGTATTCTCATATTTCAAGAAGTACAAATATATGTTACATGAAGATAAGAATGTTTCACCTTTCGCGTCGCTAGAAAGATGTAATTTCATGCGAAATCGCATATCTGGGCAGTTATCACTCATTTAAGGCTACTAAGAAATTTTTATTTTTTCCAAGGAAAAAAATGAAATCTTTATTAACAAATAAAGTTATACATTACAGCTAACTATTTGAAGAAAACTTCTCAATAGGTTTATATCTCTATGAGTATATATCATATTATATTAATTATAAAATTGTATAAACATAACTATAAGAATTAATTTTTTTACCTATAAGATATTTTAAAACTATATATAATACTTACATAGTTGACATTAAAATTTATTTCACGCAGTATTGAAATATTTTGAGCTCACATTGTCTAAATTAAAATGCTTTATTATTAATATATTTGCAAATAAATGCAAATATTACTTAATCCACATATTCAGTCATTTATTTATGGCTTATATTGAATTTATTATCACTAATAATATTTTAAATGACATGCGTTAATTTTATATTAAGAATAAATGAATTAATACATCTCCTTTAATACTTTTATTTAGAAGGAAATAATTTTTTTACTTTTAATTATTTTTCTTATAAATTTGTTATAAAATTATGTTATTTCATCTAGATATTAAGATATCTTATTTATGGTTGAGAGTGAATTTGAAATATTTTATCACATGTTCATATTGTTTTGGGTTGTAATCGAAAATTCCATGACTATAGTCACAAAGGTGATATTGATGTTTTATTATGATGATAGATGTTTATATAATTACACAATAGTGTACCTATTTCGTAATTAGTTTCCAAATTTCTTTACTACGGTGAAAAATTGTAGAAGCATGAGCATTTAACTCTCCAAATACATTGTGAAGATTTGAGAATATGTTGTTGATATGATCAAATTATGTAGGAATGCAATAGAATACATATAAACATAAACATTGCAGATGTAAGAAATTCCCATTTTCAACAAGAATCAGAATATGTTTATACAAAATGGAAATAAACTAGCTGCATGGTAGTTTATCTCTTTAGATTAGATGTATATTCACATGCCTGAATCCATGTTAAGAATGAGGTTGCGGTCTTTATTACTGAACATCAAAATGAAATTGCAAACGACGAAATCCCTAACTCCTGAGATGTCACTCAAGATTGTATCTTGCTGTTATTGCTACCTTTCCTGGTCATAACTTGGTCATATATGATTCAAGCATGATTTCCAGCCTGTTAGAAATATCTCCGAAAGCAATTGCACATTTGCATTGCACTTTCCTATGCCATGAGCCTATTCAACTCAAAAATGTCGCTTATAAGCAAACAGCTTCAAAGCTGCACTGTAACACTAAAATAGTAAAGCATGTTATAAACAACTAAACTATCGAAATGATCATTTGTACATTACCGATACCCACTGCCTCTCTCTAGAAGTAATTTCATTGCATGTAGAACTCTTCCATGAGGCAGTGGAATTATGGAATAACTTCGGTATTATTGGCCTCGTGAAGGAGTTACAACTTTCAAAACTCGAGAGTAGTTGATCCTCTACTGATTTGTGTGTCCATGATCCTATTGCCAGGTTTGTTTCCAATGTAGTTGGCTGAGATCTATTGGTGTCAATCGCTTACAATGCATGATTGTTACTACGCACAGTCAGTTTCCTCATTCCATTTTCCCGCCTCGACCAAATTTCACAAGGAAATCTTCCAGAAATTTTCCACCATCAATAAATATGTTAACATTATCTTCTTTGAAGTCAAAGACGTTTGAAGACTTGTCAAATTCCAAATTTCTGCCTGGCCTCGGTGCCATGACCACGCCGATGTCATTTCATAGTTCAAGAAGATTACCCTTACTTCTGAAAACCACTTCATCTCCTCTAGTAGAAGCTCAAATGGAGAGAAGCCGTCTTCTGTGAGTGCCATATTTAAGGATTTCCAGTTTTGAACGGTGGTGATATGTCAAGCTCATTTGTGAGCCTTTGATTCATTCCATGGGATTCATCCCTGAAAGTTCTCCCTTTTCATGGGGTCCCAACTATTCTCCTTCCAAATTCATCCATCATTCACAGTTTAGATCCTCGGTTGATTATTGTCATATTCATCAATTATCCTTTGCATTTATAGCATTGTGATAGTTTCCAAGTGTTTCAGAGAATGAATTATATTGAGCTTATGAAGAACTCATATTTTCATCGAGTGATTTCCAACATCAAGGTCTATGTTGTAAATCCTTTTAATTTATCAATAATAATATCTGTTAGTTTCTTTTAATGTTTATGCAAATATTCTAGTATTCTGACTGCTAGGATAGCTAATGTCACATGTTTATTATTTATTGTACGTTGTTTGTTGTTATTTCTGATCATCCACGGAAATTATCGCCATCGGTATGTGAGCAAGCTTCCAGATTGATCGCAGGTCACCATAAATGGATTCATGTAGTTAGGGGAAACATGTATTTATGTATCTTCATTGCACTGTAAACATTAAGAGAGCTAGTATTGTGAAAGAAATCATGTTTCTAGACTACTTAGGGCTAGAGAGATCATTTGTTCGTTTAGAGGGGATTTAGCTGACAACAATGATGTGTCTGTCACGGGTGGAGGGCGACGTTGAATCGGCTGACATTGAATACTAGGTAGCCAAGGAATGGTGGAATGATGCTTTAAGGAATTGTCCTCATAAATCTAATGATGGTGTAAGGCCTATTGGAGCAAGAGGGCCTGCAAAGAGGCCTCTAATGAGGCTCCTTCATAAATGCACCAAACTTGTTGTTCACTGGTCATGCATTGTTTAAATTAGCATTTCTGTCCAATATGTCATGGACTACGTGGATGTCGAATGTGTTTTAATGAATTTTAGCTGTCATATCTGACAGATGATTATTTACCCATTCGAGTAATCGGTATGGCACACAATGGGATTATTTGCATGGAATTCAATCCTAAAGTAGCTGTGTTGAGTTGCAGAGAGCTCAAGAGTAGTTGTTAGGATATAGGGATGTCCCATGTGCATGGATGTTTCAAGGTAGATGTGTAGAGGCATCATTATGTTGACAATATCTATCCGGAAATGATTGGGGTGAAGATTGATTTAGTGAATTTGCATTTAATAATGATTAAAGGGCTTGATACTTAGAATTCTAATTCAGATACTGGCTGTTGGATTCTGGGGTGGGGTCCATTGATTGTTCAAAGAATAGTTTTACTGCTAGGACATTTTCAGAGGCTACTATAATGGTCATCTTGGTGAATCTTTCATGATTCAGAAACATACAGCTAAGTCATGCTTGGTATAAGGAATGCTATCACTGTTTTTCCTAGAAGTTGTGTAAGAGGAAAGTATACCCGAGGTAACCACAAACCAACCTTTTAGATGCAGAATCTAGCCAATCTGCATCCAGAGAGGGCTCTCTCTTTATGATTTATATTTGTTCTTTTAAGGTTTTAGGCTAGTTATAGATTCAAAGTTTGTTTTGGGAAAATGGTGGAATCCGCAAACTAAGGGCAAGGCTGAGAGCTTTCAGTCCATTGGGCTATGGAGTCAAAGGATGGCTTTACTGGACTTCTATTCTACGCCCAAGATGGTATTACAGGGCAAGATAGCTAGACAGAGAACAATCCTTAAAATTTAAAGTGGGTGGGATGATCTTGAAGGGATGAAAGGCAACTAAGAATCTTTCACCATGTTCAAAGGAAAGAAGTGAATTGACTACAAACAAAGAGCAATAAAGGATTCTTTATTTTAGCAATCAACAGTGCTTAAATTAGCGAAGCAGGAGCATTTAAGAATTCATGCTTATAGCTAATTTAGAAGAAAACATTTAGGAACAATCACATTTGAAAACAGAGTACAATTAAGCAAATTCTGTTTCAATCCTTTATGTAAATTATTCAGAAATGGATATGATGATAGCATAAACTAATATAAAATTTAAACACAAGGGTTGGAAAACTTATTGAACTGAAGTCCAACACATGAATCCTGCAACAAGTCCAGTGCTTCAAAACGTCATCCAGTAAGCCACAAGTAAATTTGTCCAAAAAGCTTTTTATTCCGAAAACCTCAATGTTACAGCAGAGTAATAGAATCCACCCTTCAAAACTCTCTTTGAAGGCTTATTTATACAAAAATAATCTTAACAATCTTACTCTATCCTAGCCAATAATTCAGGCTGACTTAAAGCGTATTTACAACAAACAAGAGACACATAGTCTCGAAAATAGAATAATGAGTAACGACTGATGTGCTGTTCCTTTCTTCATGGACGTGCTAAGGATAAGTGCTCTAAATAGGGCTCTGTGCTGTCCTTTGCGTATTCCTTTGACTTGTTGAATACTTTTTCTTCTCACGGATACTCTTTAATCTTTCATATGATACTCTTTCATCTGCATTTCTGTTTTTTACCATTTACTCAATAGTAAAGATAAACTTTTATCCTGAAAACATTTTTTACAAAATTTCCAGCATTTCCTTCCACCACTGATCATCTGGTATCATTGTTCTTCTGAGCGTCCTTAAAGTTTCATCGGCTTCAGTAAGTTTATAAAAAGTGGGCTCGTTCGGAAATAGATATTTTAATTCATGCTCCAGATGAAATAGATTCCTCACTTTTTCATAAACACTTTTCCCGGTTGGTATTACAGGTTCTGATGAGCTAGTAGAACCTATATTAGTAGAACCTATCGCTGTATTTTTAGCATGAGCTTGGATTCTTTTCTCATAGGTTTCTAAGTCTACTATTTGATCCTCTGTGAGCATGGGACTTGGCAAATCACTTTTCAGCAGAGCTTGAAACTTTTCTCTGAAAACGTTGATGTCGACCAAAATATCAGTACACTTTCTTTCTAGATTTTGCATGAAAGTTCTCTTGGTGAAAATCCTCTTTGCTTCCAAAACTACACCTGTTCTGTCATCAATTCCTAACAATGCTAGTTGTTGTTTTGTTCTGGAATTCAAAAATTGAATGAGCTGCTGGGCCAGCTCTGGCTTGCCTCTTAATTCATGTCTAGTTTTATTTATTTCCTCTTGAGCTATCTTGACTAACTCATTCTGCTCAAAAATAGCTTGGATGGAAGGCCAAATATCTCTTATTAAGTTAATGATGTTGTCCCAAATAATATCATTTATTTCGTTCAGAGGCTTTTCCAGTGAAAGATCTTTTTGCAAAGCCTCAACCAATTTCTCCAATCTTTTTATTTCCCTGAGGTTGTCAGCAGCTGTCTTTTTGGATGTGTCATATTTTCCCTCTAATTTTGTTAATTGTAATTTTGTTTCTTGGAGTTCTGTGACCTTTAGCTGCAAACTCTCCATCTGTTTAATTAAATCCTCAGAATTCAAATTAGAAATGTTCACCGGAGATGGTTGTTCCTGCTGTCCTGTAGTTGTAGTACCTGTTGCTGAAGCCTGCTTGAGAATTTCCTGTTCCTGCAACGCTTTTTCCAACTCTTTCTCTGTTTCATTTAGTCGTTCTGTCAAATTTAAGAGCAACTCCATCATTTCTTCTTGTGAATTTCCTTTTATTACTTCCTGTGTCTAGGGGTGCCTTGAGGCTGGTATTTTCAGCTGTTTTCTGAGTGCAGCTATATCATCCTCTTTCTTTTTTATCAGTGCCTCAATACCTTTAGTGTCTTTGGGATTGTGACCCAAACCAATGATGATCTCTTCTAGAGACTTTATTCTATTGTCCTTGGCCGGTGAGGAGGCCCTTTCAATCTTCAATGTTGCAGTGGTATTATTCAAGGAATCTTGCAGCGTTAAAGCTGCCATGGCTTTGTTGGTGAGAGTAGAATAAACCATTTCCCCTGTTTGTCTATGAAGCTCTATC
Source organism: Pinus albicaulis (assembly GCA_034641835.2). NCBI lineage: Eukaryota > Viridiplantae > Streptophyta > Pinopsida > Pinales > Pinaceae > Pinus > Pinus albicaulis. The sequence goes on along the minus strand of JAXQQM020064651.1, from coordinate 39,399 downwards.
TGATCTAAGGGATGGATATCTTTTGCTAACACTTCAAAATTTGTTCTGATGTAATCTGTTGCTGAAGTTGGCTTTGGCACCTTTGCTTTGCAGTGGCTCATTTGCATTTTACCTTGTGAAAGATCAAATGCTGACATCAACCTTTGCTGATTGTGAGGAGCCATCTTCATATACTGATCGTAGACCTTCATTTTCAATGGTTCATTCTTTGTTTTGATATTAATGAAGGTTTTCTTAATGTCTCCAGTATCTGTCTTTGGCGGTTTGAAAGAAGAAACTCCAGTGCTCAACTACTTTTGTATCCCTTTCTGGCTTATGTTTGTCTCACTTGCTGTACCTGTTTGCTGACTATCCTCCCTACCATCATCAAATACCTCATCTATAATCTCTACATCTGGAGGTGGATCAGACTTGTGTTTTTTGGCTTGATAAACTTGTGGGGCTCCTTTTGAAGGTGTGGTATCCGGAGCTGGCCTCTTTTTCCCTATTTCCACATTCAGTGGAGTTTGCATCTCTGGAACTTGGATTTGCTTTGCTGGTGTTTGAGAAGCCTGAGATTGTTCTGGTGCTTTGGAACTCTGTGATTTTTCTGCCATGACCAGGGTTTCAATGACCTGAACTATAGGTTCTTTTCCTTTACCCTTGGGCTCTGCTGCTACCGATGGACTATCTTCCTGTAGAGCTTGTTGTAGAGTGGCTGCTGATGATGTGCCAATGTAGGGTACCTGCATTTGATCATATGTTTCTAGGTCAAATTTCTTCTCAACATCTTTCATAAGTTTATTCAATTTGGTAGCTCCACTTCCCTCTTCAACAAGTGTTCCTTTAACCCATTCATCTTGATTTGCATACTGTTCTATGTCAGGAATTCTGTGATGTACATAAGGAGATGACTTATTTTTTAACATTCTTTCACAAATGAAACCAAAGGGGTCATATGGGACCCAACGGAAAGATGTCTGGAATTTTCTCTCTAATATAAGTTCTGCTTCTCTCTCAGCTTCTCTAGAATTGCAAATGAAAGGACCTAACTGGCTTTTGATCCTTAACTGTGCTTTCTTCTTTACATTGCAGAAATGGATTACATCTGAGTTATTCATCTGTCTAAAGTATTCCAAAGCAAAAATTCTCATTGGTACATATCCGGGTAACTTGAATGGATGTAATTCACATCCATAAATCCTGATGACTGTATGGTTTTGGTACAAGTACCAATCCCCAACTTTGTAACTCTTTGACAATTGCAGGGTCTTTCTTATCTCAGTACTAAGCCTGGGGGGAGAAACTCCTGTTAACGAGGTTGTAGCAGGATGTACAAACTGATCAATGAATTCTGAATAAGAGTAGGGAGAATCAGAGGACAAATGAATGATGGGGGACCAAAAAATAACAGACCCGGGATTACCTTTAGCATCAAGTTTCTGAACAGGGAAAGGGAATTTGTCTGAGTGATAGAAAATTATGAGATGATAGATAACTGAGGAGTACTTGAAAACTTTTTCATCATCTAGCCTTAAAAATTGATCATGGATTTTGTTGGCAATGAAGGAAGCATAATCATACTTAATCTCAGGAGGCTGCCCAGGGGTAAAAATAGATAGCAGAGCCAGAGTTATCTCATCTACATACTCACTGGTCTTGAATCCTAAGACAAAGGATATTACATTCACAATAAGCCTTCCCAATTGATTGAAAAAGTAAAAACCATAGGGGGGAGTCCCTTTTGGCTGATGCTCAGGTAACATGAAATACTGACACATTGCTTTCAATTTCTCTGGAGTTAACAGTCTGGTTTTCTCAATTAGCCCTTCCATGGATAGAGGTGCTAATTCTTGTTCTGGTTCAAATTGTAACATAGCATTGATAGCCTGAGGTGTGATAGGGAACAGAACACTTTGATCAGGAGCTAATACAGCTCTTTGTGCAGGATCATAATTTGCATGACAATAATGAATGATTTCAGGGAAAAAGTGGACTGTAGGAATAAAATACCTCGGGAGATTGGATTCCCACAACCCTATAAGATCTTGCCCCTTTGAGTGTTCGTCTCTGCAGCGACAGAAGCTCAAACGGGGACTTTCATCAAAATGTAGGTCTTTTATTTGGAAATCTTCATCTATCAGGGGTAAATAGTCCAAATCTCGATGGGGAGCATTCAAAGGAGTGATATTTAGAGCAGTTGGAGCCTCCATTTTGGTTCTTGTGGATTCAAACTGGAGGTTTTAGTTTTTCTTGCAGACCGGATGGGATATCTGACAAATGAGGAAATTGGAACAAATTGCAGGTTTGGGAAGCAAATTCACAGGTTTTAAATCTTCAATGAGGACTCAGAGAGGACTTTTAACCATTTTTTCAGAGAAAAAACACAGGAAACTAAGCTTAACTTGCAGTCGGGGCGCGGAATGATAAATACCTGTTTTTTAATGGAAACTGGTTCTTCAACAGGTAATGAACAATGGCGGGGACGTTCTTCAATACTGGCGCAGCGGAATTTCTGAGTAATTTGGTGTATTTGCAGTGAAATTCGAAAATTACAGCGGGAGTTTAGTCTCTTTCGGAACTAAAATGACTGAAAAAACGCGAAAAATGGCTTAAAAACAAGTCAAAAGGGTTTTTGTCGTTTTCGAGGTGATGACGTCATTAGGGCGTACGGGGTGACGTAAGGAAGTGGGACCGACGGTATGCGGTAAGCGGTAAGCGGTAAGCCCGCACCGCTTATGGACGAGGGCGGTAAAAGTCGCAATGGCAGCGATTCCACAGGACGCTTGCCACGTGGAATGTTGAATAGTCAAAAACCGCCCACTCCCCGCTGGCTAAATAACTCACACGGGATGGGCAGCGGGATTGATCAGGACCGTTGATCAACGGAGGGACGATCCGACGGTTGAAAGGGATGGGAACTTGTGCGACTTCAAAGGTGGGCCCATCGGGGTTTTAAAAAGGTTTTAACGTGTAATCTAATTACCCCGGGGAGAAGTTAATAGGCGGAAGTGGTTGTTAATTAGTCCAAATGATCAATTAACCCCATGAAATTATACCAAAAAGCTCATACTTCGTAGTTTGGGCTGTGTGTGATGCTACGTGACTCGAACACTATGGCACAGACTCCGTCGCATTTTATTCTTTGTTTTTGTGTTAAACACATATATTACGTGTCTAACGCTTTTTTACATATATTTTATTATACGATGAATTAATTAAAACACAACTAATTCACCATAGGGCGGGGATTATATATAAGGCTATAGTTTTAACCAAAGGGCTTTATAAAGCGAATATTTATTTTAAAAATGTATGAATATATACTTTGGTAAAACATTATAATAAGAGGGTTTTTGGGGATATTTATTAGAAAGGGGAGTTATATACTTAGGAAAAGGGGTTCCACTAGGGATTTAATATAATAGAGTTAAATGTTAATATGATAAAGGACAAGGAAAATCAAAACATCTTTGTTCATCTAAGAAAGTGACAACTTATGAAGTAAATTGCCCATTTTATCTTCAACACTTAAGCTTAGAATAACAAGTTGTCTTGAGGAATTTTATGGAATGTTGCCTCAGTTTCCTAAGTAAAATAGGATTTTACTTAGGAAAAAGTTAAAGATGAAAGATAACAATGATGAATTATCTCAAGTGCTTAGGTCATTTTGATCATTAGGCCGAGGGTCCGGTCCCTCCAGAAGTCAAGGAAATGCCTTGAGCCCCTTTGATCTCTAATTACCTTAGTACTTTTGGGGAAATTAGTAAAACTCTTGAGGGGGAAAAATGATGAGGGAGGTTAATGAATTTGACTTTGCTTGCTGTGATTTTCCAATGTATTTCCTGCTTTAGTACTTGTGATGAAAGTAAATGATTAACCAACATGTAGCAGCACCATTCATCAGATAACACTTTGCAGCACCATCTACCTACCCTATCTATTTAACACTACCATTTTGTCTTCTTTATTAGGGTGCATTTAGACTTGTAAACCCTGATCAATCTTTTCTTTTTACATGATGAATCTATCTATTTCTACCCTTATTACATCCAAGGGCTCAGATTAAACTGTTGAGCACCTTTTATTCACTCTACCTAGCTACTTATCCGCCAAGATTAAACTGTTTGGCTAGATATTTATTCTCTAATCTAAAACATGAAATTGAAATATGACTAAGCCAAGTTTAAACAGTTTGACTTATTCATGAATTGTGGCAAAAGTTTCACAAGCTGCACACAATTATTTTATTACAATAGATGAAAAAGTAGTGGCATTTAGACTTGCACACTTTCCTTGGTCTATTTTTGCTTGGGGTTCATTTCTTTCTCTTTTTTGACCATTTTTATTCTTTTTACCCTTTGATTTTTCTTTTTTAGGGTATACCCTCTTTACATTTTTTAAATTTTTTGATTTTTTGGTTTTTCAAGAATATGGAACACCTTTGCTCAAGTAAGAAGGTTTGAACATATTCCACACTTCCATCAAGACAATCATGAAAGATGAAACCTATTGATATAGGAAGCTAACACTGGCTCCACTTGGGGATGGCTTTTCCTTGTGGAAAGTCAAGAACAACAGGTCAGATGCCTCAGAATGTCTTCAAACTGAAAGTATGAAATCTTCCTTCTTCTGATAGCTTTATTTTACATATGATAGTGAAGCTTTTGGAACTTAGGGCCTTCACTTCGGGCTTCAATTCCAAAAAGTCACCATCCAATCCAAACTACAGTAACAAAAATAAAACAAGCAAACAATATATTATGTACAAGTTAGAAACATTTAAACATTCTAGTAAATTGGATCAAAATAATGCTTAAGCATTCGACCATTGACTGGTCCTTCTTCAACTTCTGAATTGTCCAAGTCCTTCAAAAAGTAAGTGTTGTTTCCCCGCAAGGCATGAATGATATAAGGCCCTTTCCACAAGAAATCAAACTTCCCATGTTTTCCTTTTTCTTCTCTTCTAGAATCCCATCTTAGGACCTTGTCTCCTAATTGAAAATCCTCTGCTTTAGTCCTTTTATCAAACATTTTCTTTAGCTTTTCCTGTAAGACTTGTGATCTTTGGTATACCTCTTCTCCGGTTTGTTGCAGGTGGATTGTTTGATTAATTCTTCTTTGAATGTCATTTGGCTCCACTTGAGCCTCCTGAAGTAATTTCATGACAGGGATTCCTAAAGATGATGGGAATCTTGCTTCCAGACCATAAACTAACTCATATGGACTAGTCCCAATGGATTTCTTGGTTGTAAGTCTGTCTGCCCATAATTCATAGGTCAATTTCTTATGCCAGTTCTTTTTATTTTCCTCCAACAATTTCTTAATGATATTGATCAAACTCTTATTGGAGGATTCTGCTAGTCCATTACCTTGGGGGTAATAGGCTGTTGAATGGCCTAAAGTAATATGATATTTATGGCAGAAATTAATCATTTTCTTTGATTTAAATGCAACAGCATTGTCTGTTATAATCTTTTCTGGACATCCAAATCTTGAAAGTATGTTGGTTTCAAGAAACCCTATGATTACAGAATCATTGGACTGTCTACATGGGATGGCTTCAATCCATTTGGTGAAATAGTCTGTAGCAGTTAAAATCCATTTATGTTGCCCTGAAGAAGGGGGGTGAATCTCTCCAATAAAATCTAAACCCCATTGTTGAAAGGGTCTTTCTGTGGATACTGGTTTTAAAGGCAGAGGTAACAACTTTCTTTTACCCTCAAATATTTGACATTTGTGACAACTTGTTACAAATTTCTTTACATCAGAAAATAATGTTGGCCAGTAAAAACCAGCCCTTAAGATCTTGTCTGCAGTAGATTTCCAGTAGAGATGTCCTCCACAATCCCCTGCATGAAATTCATTAAGCACTTTATCAACTTCATCTTTTAAGAGACAATTCAATAAAATTCCTTCATGATTCTTCCAAAATAAAGTGCTATCTAAAATACAATATTTCAAAGATGTCATTTTTAAAAATCTTTGCTTGGTTCTGGACAACCCTAGAGGAGCTTGCAGGTTTAATAGAACATGAATTATATCAGTATACCAGGGTGAATCTAAGAAAGCTTGACTGATCTGAGGAGTCGCCATCTCCTGCTCGTTATCCAGCTCATTGATATCTAAGGCTTGGCAATTGGTTTCTGTCATAAGTTGTGCTAAGCCTTGGCCTTTTATCAGTTTGGTTGGCTTGATCTCAATATCATATTCCAAAATGGTAGCTATCCACTTACCTCGTTTACCTTCAATGCCATCTTGAGTCAAAATATCTTTAACTACTACATTGGGCACATATGCTATCACATGAGAATATAATATGTAAACTCTAAAATCTTTGATTGCTTTTACCAATGCAAAAGCCTGTTTTTCCATAATATTGTACTTTAGAGGTGCATCCCTCAGTGCTTTACTAAAAATGCTATTGGCTTTTCACACCCTTGGTCATCTTTTTGAAGTAAAACAGCTGCAACAGTATGTTCAGAAGCAAATGAAAAAATAATAAAGTCTCTATCAAATTTAGGACTGGTCAGAACTGGTGTCCTTGTTAAAGCCATTTTAATTTCCTTGAATGATTGTTTGGCTTCTACAGTCCAGTCAATGCTTGAATCTTTCCTCAACATGTTAGTCAGTAATCTAAGTAACTCTGCTAGACTAGAAATAAATCTTCTCAAGAAGTTGATTTTTCCTATAAATGCTTGCAATTCCTTTATGTTTCTGGGGTGGGGTATTTGTAAAATTGCTTGAATTCTTTCTGGATCAATCCTAATGCCATCTTTAGAAATGATATGTCCTAAAAGCTTTCCTTCTTCCAAACCAAACAATGACTTCTTAGGGTTTAAAGAAATTCCATATTTTCTGCACTTTATAAATACTTGCCTTAGGTGATCTAAATGTTCTTGATTTGTTTTAGAAAAAACAGTCAAATCATCTAAGTAAATGACCAGAAAATCATGTATCTCTTTAGCAAAAGCAATGTCCATCGCTCTTTGAAATGTAGCTCCTGCATTTTTGAGCCCAAATGGCATTTTGACATATTTAAATGTACCCCATGGTGTGGTAAATGTTGTTTTATCCTGATCATCAGGATGAACCAGAATCTGGTTGTACCCTGAAAATCCATCCAGTAGTGATATTCTCGAAGATCCCACTACCCTTTGCAGAATGTGGTCCATTTTTGGCAGAGGATAGTTGTCTTTTAAAGAAACTTTATTCAAATTCCTTAAATCGACACACAGTCTGATTTCTCCTGTCTTTTTTCTTGTTGGTACCAGGTTAGAAACCCATTCTGAAAATCTGATAGGAGCTATTATCCCTGCTTCAAACATTCTTTTGATTTCTTTTTCAATTGAGGGTAATAAAACAGGATTAATTCTCCCAAGCTTTTGTTTGAAAGGTTTCTGGTCTGGTTTCAAAGGTATAGTATGTTGAATGATGGAAGTATCATAAGATTTGAGGTCTTCATAACTCCAGGCAAAGACATCCTGGAATTCTTTTAATAATTCAACATATTTTACCTTCTGATCTTTTGGAAGAGATTTGGACAACTTAACAATTTTGGGATGTTCTGGTGTTCCTAAGTTGCATTCTTCCATATCGGCCTTAACCGGTTCCATTTTAGGTCTAAATGGAATATCATTTGAGTCGAATAGATCTTCCAAAGGTGTTAATCCTTTGGGTAATTGATTATCTTTTAAATTGATGATTTCTGTTTCATCTATGATCTCATCAAATTCCATGTGTTTCAAATTTTGCATGTCTTTTTCAGTGAACGTGGTTGGATGCAACATATGAATTGCATTTTCTATTGAAATTTCTATTTTTTGTTCTTTTTCTTGATCAAATTTATCAGCAGTCATGTCTTCATCTATATTACAGTTAGAAAACTCATTCTGAAGTGTCAAAAAACTATTGATTTGATTGTTATTCACAAATACTTGCCAATTCAAAATATTGTCTGGTATTGCAGGCCTGTGCCTGATCTCAGCTGAAAACTGATGATTAGGATCAAAAGGCAACTTGCATGTACTAGCAAACATTGCTAAGCTGTGAGCATGCAAGTTTTGTTTCCTGGGAATCTTGGCAAGTTGGGCTTGTAGAAATGTGTTGAGAATCTCTACAACTGTCTCTCGGTATTGTTTCAGTCTCATGTCCTTTGTTGCACATTCTCCTTTAATATGTTGGATGATTAATTCAGAGTCACCTATGATTGATACCCTAATGCCCCCTAACTTCTTGACATGTTTAAGCCCCAATAAAAGGGCTTCATACTCTGCCATGTTGTTAGTGCATTTGAAATTTAACCTGTAAGCATGACCCTCTGCATGATTGTTCTCTACATTGTGTAACCAAATCCCAGCTCCTGCCCCTAGTCTGTTTACTGAGCCATCAAACTCTAAATGCCATAAAATTTCATGTTCATAGTTTTCATCAATTGTTTTAACGTATTTTCTGACAGGAGCTCATTGTTTAGTTTTTTCAGGTTTTTCTTGGTCATCTGGTGTTTCTTTGTTTTCAGATATTTCTTCAATTTTGACAGTGGTTTTGTTTATGATTTCCATTTCAGGAGCTTCTATTTCAGTAGAAAGATCTGACTCAGCATTGTATAGAATAAAAGAATCCATGTCTGAATGTACAGAATAAACAGGGAAGTTTTCAGGCTTCTCTTGGCTACTCACTAAGTACTTCATCAAAGTTTCTCTATATAATCTTTTAGGCTGACCAAATACCGAAATAGTTGCATAAGACATGTCTAATTGAATAGATCCTCCAAGTTTAGCACCCCAAGACCTAGACAATAACATACCATATTTAGGTGGAATATCAGCAACTACTATGTCCATTAAAACAGACTTAGCAAGGTATTGAACCAAAGTGACACACAGATCTTTAATTAAACCTAAACATTTTACCTGACTGGAATCAAATGAAAACAAATCTTTGTATGGTCTGGTAATATCTAGATTCAATCTTTCCATTACTGATTTTGGCATCAAATTGTGAGATGCTCCAGAATCAAGCATTGCATTATGGAGTATCTTGTCGTGAACATTCAGGCTTACATAAAATGGAGGAGTTCCTCCACTTTCTGGTTTGCCATTAACCTCAGGGCCAAAAAGAAGTTTGGGTTGATCATCAAGAATATTTACTAAATCATCTAATCCAGTAATGTTAATGTTTAAAGACTTGGAAATATGATTCCTATAGACATCATGTTTAGCCAATTCTGATAAAGGAACAGCTATCTTGAGTTTGCCTATTTCAGCTTCTAGATTAAAGGGTTTTTCTGTTTGAGTTTTAGTGTTTTGCACAGTCGGATTTTCTCTGTTTACTGGATCTTCAATGTTTTTCTCTTTTTCATGAATGAAGTTTTGCTTTGAAGATGTTTCAGGACTAACTTCTGCTATTTCTTCTACAGTTCCTACATGAGGAGATGTATTGGATTGCTGTTTGTCGATTGGTTGGTTGTCAGAGACATCTTCAATTATTGGATTTGAAAAACTAGGAGTTATCCTAGGCAAAATTTGTATTTGGGGAATGTTTTTTACAGGGGAAGTATTTTGTACAGGGGGAATGTTTTGTTTTCCTTTGACATTTTGTTTTGTGGTTTTCTGTTTATTTTTCTCTGGTACATCTATCCGTCTACTTCTCAAGTTGTATTGCTTATGAACCTCGTAGATTGCTGTGTCATAGCCTTCTTTGAAATCAAAAGTCTCACCTGAATGAGTGTGGAATGTTTCAAGGATATGATTCTCTTGATCATCCCGAGATAGGAAGACTTCTGGTTCATCTTTGTCCTCATTGACATTGTTTATTTCTACATCTTCTGTAGGTTCTTCTGAGGTTGAACCTTCAACAAAGTTTTCTTGGAAAGGTGGTCTAATGTTTTGATCAGGGACATTCTTTCCAATATTTTGGTTCAGATTCCTCCTAAAGTTTGGGTTTCTTGCAACATTCTCGTTATCAGTAGCAGACTTTCTTTCAATGGTTTCCACTCTATCACCTAATCTTTCCATACCTTTAATGATTACATCCAGCTTCTTTTCAAAAGCTGAAGGTTCTTCCTTCATAGGCATTCTTCTCTCTGCCCTATCTCTGGCTCGTTTTTCTATCAGATTTTCTTCTACACTCACCACTATGCTTTGCATTTCCTCTAATGTTTGTGGAGCTCTTTCCCTAAGAGAATAAGCTATTTCAGAGTCAAAACCGTCTGGAAATTTGACCAACACGTTATTAGGTGGGGGTCTTAGGTTCAGAGGAACTGCATGATATGATTCATTGAATCTTATGATGTAATCTTGTACGATTTCATTTGGTCTTCTTCTTAATTTTTCAAATTCTGATAGGATCTGGAGAGGATCCTTCTTTTTCTCCCATCTGTTCAAAAATGCCCTATACAAAGCTTCTAGGTCCGCAATATTGTTCGGGGTGAGAGCCCTAAACCAAGTTCTAACTTCTCCGGTAAGACTTTGTACGAAAATTCTCATACGGATATCATCAGTATCAATCTCATAAAACTCAAAGTAATCTGTCATCCTTTTGGTGTGTTGTTGAGCTGTGTAGGTACCTGATCCGTCAAAAGGTGTGATCTTACTTTGGTAGTCTGGTGGTAAAGCTGGAGGGTTGGCCGGTAATATTAAAGGGGCATATCGATTGGCCATTGGAAGATAAAGTGGAGTAACAGGAGTAGCCGGTCTAGTAGGAGGAGAAGGTGGTCTAAAGGGAGGAGATGGAGGTCTGACAGGTGTTTGAAAAGTGGCTGAGCTCGGAGATGCTTCAGTTATTACAGAAATGTTTGAGCTTTCTTCAAAGGCTTGCTCAGATTGAATAGAGTTATGAAATTCTCTGTCAAGATGGTGTGAAACAAATCTGTATTGCAAATCTTCAAAGAACAAAGGATCTGGAATTAATCTAGATAATTCAGTCTCAGAGAAATTTACAAACAAAGATGTTTCAAATCGTGCATCAAAAGGAATGTCATCAATATAAATAATTTTAACAGGACAATATGCAGATCTAGAAAGTGGTCTAGAACTACCTGTACTTTCCTGACTTCCTCTTTCAGAACTTTCTTGACTTCCTTGTCTTCTAAGAATCCTAGGGATCAGGTTTGGATTTTCAAAAATTGGTGGTGAATTTGGGTCAGGGTTTGACCTAGTATGTCGAATCCTTTCTGAAGCCAGTTTTCTTAGAATATGTGTTTTTGGATTTTGGGTTTTAATTGAAAAATAAATACAACTTCTACAAATTCTTTAAGAAATAATGATATGTGATTAAGATTTCCTCAAAGATCTGTTTAAACTAGAGAATCTGATTGAAAAATTTGAAACTAAGATTCAATTTATAAGCTAAATCAGAGATAGACTGAAACAACATTTATTTACTTTTGCATTTGCAGAGAAAAAGCAATTTCAAAGGCTACCTGGCTGATCTTCAGACTCTGTCTATAGCTTATAAGTCAAACACTAGTATCAATAAAATGATTCAGTTCCCCAGTATGGTCGCCACTATGTTATCACTCAGGTTTTCCTAGAAGTTGTGTAAGAGGAAAGTATACCCGAGGTAACCACAAACCAACCTTTTAGATGCATAATCTAGCCAATCTGCATCCAGAGAGGGCTCTCTCTTTATGATTTATCTTTGTTCTTGAAAGGTTTTAGGCTAGTTATAGATTCAAAGTTTGTTTTGGGAAAATGGTGGAATCCGCAAAGTAAGGGCAAGGCTGAGAGCTTTCAGTCCATTGGGCTATGGAGTCAAAGGATGGCTTTACTGGACTTCTATTCTACGCACAAGATGGTATTACAGGGCAAGATAGCTAGACAGAGAACAATCCTTAAAATTTAAAGTGGGTGGAATGATCTTGAAGGGATGAAAGGCAACTAAGAATCTTTCACCATGTTCAAAGGAAAGAAGTGAATTGACTACAAACAAAGAGCAATAAAGGTTTCTTTATTATAGCAATCAACAGTGCTTAAATTAGCGAAGCAGGAGCATTTAAGAATTCATGCTTATAGCTAATTTAGAAGAAAACATTTAGGAACAATCACATTTCAAAACAGAGTACAATTAAGCAAATTCTGTTTCAATCCTTTATGTAAATTATTCAGAAATGGATATGATGGTATTATAAACTAATATAAAATTTCAGACAAAGGGTAGAAACACTTATTGAACTGTAGTCCAACACATGAATCCCGCAACAAGTCCAGTGCTTCAAATCGTCATCCAGTAAGCCACAAGTAAATTTCTCCAAAAGCTTTTATTCCGAAAATCTCAGTGTTACAGCAGAGTAATAGAATCCACCCTCAACACTCTCTTTGAGGGCTTATTTATACAAAAATAATCCTAACAATCTTACTCTATCATAGCCAATAATTCAGGCTGATTTAAAGCATATTTACAAACAAACAAGAGACACATGGTCTCGTAAATAGAATAATGAATAACGACTGATGTGCTGTTCCTTTCTTCATGGACGTGCTAAGGATAAGTGCTCAAAATAGGGCTCTGTGCTGTCCTTTGCGTATTCCTTTGACTTGTTGAATACTCTTTCTTCTCACTGATACTCTTTGACCTTTCATCTGATACTCTTTCATCTGCATTTCTGTTTTTTACCATTTACTCAATAGTAAAGATAAACTTTTATCCTGAAAACATTTTTTACAAAATTTCCAGCATTTCCTTCCACCACTGATCATCTGGTATCATTGTTCTTCTGAGCTTCCTTAAAGTTTCATCGGCTTCAGTAAGTTTATAAAAAGTGGGCTCGTTCGGAAATAGATATTTTAATTCATGCTCCAGATAAAATAGATTCCTCACTTTTTCATAAATACTCTTCCCAGTTGGTAATGCAGGTTCTGGTGAGCTAGTAGAACCTATATTAGTAGAACCTATCGCTGTATTTTTAGCATGAGCTTGGATTCTTTTCTCATAGGTTTCTAAGTCTACTATTTGATCCTCTGTGAGCATGGGACTTGGCAAATCACTGTCCAGCAGAGCTTGAAACTTTTCTCTGAAAACGTTGATGTCGACCAAAATATCAGTACACTTTCTTTCTAGATTTTGCATGAAAGTTCTCTTGGTGAAAATCCTTTTTGCTTCCAAAACTACACCTGTTCTGTCATCAATTCCTAACAATGCTAGCTGTTGTTTTGTTCTGGAATTCAAAAACTGAATGAGCTGCTGGGCCAGCTCTGGCTTGCCTCTTAATTCATGTCTAGTTTTATTTATTTCCTCTTGAGCTATCTTGACTAACTCATTCTGCTCAAAAATAGCTTTGATGGAAGGCCAAATATCTCTTATTAAGTTAATGATGTTGTCCCAAAGAATATCATTTATTTCGTTCAGAGGCTTTTCCAGTGAAAGATATTTTTGCAAAGCCTCAACCAATTTCTCCAATCTTTTTATTTCCCTGAGGTTGTCAGCAGCTGTCTTTTTGGATGTGTCATATTTTCCCTCCAATTTTGTTAATTGTAATTTTGTCTCTTGGAGTTCTGTGACCTTTAGCTGCAAACTTTCCATTTGTTTAATTAAATCCTCAGAATTCAAATTAGAAATGTTCACCTGAGATGGTTGTTCCTGCTGTCCTGTAGTTGTAGTACCTGTTGTTGAAGTCTGCTTGATATTTTCCTGTTCCTGCAATGCTTTTTCCAACTCCTTTTCTGTTTCATTTAGTCGCTCTGTCAAATTCAAGAGCAACTCCATCATTTATTCCTGTGAATTTCCTTTTATAACTTCCTGTGTCTGAGGGTGCCTCGAGGCTGGTAGTTTCAGCTGTTTTCTGAGTGCAGCTATATCATCCTCTTTCTTTTTTACCAATGCCTCAATACCTTTAATATCTTTGGGATTGTGACCCAAACCAATGATGATCTCTTCTAGAGACTTTATCCTATTGTCCTTGGCCTGTGAGGAGGCCCTCTCAATCTTCAATTGTGCAGTAGTATTATTCAAGGAATCTTGCAGCGTTAAAGCTGCCATGGCTTTGTTGGTGAGAGTAGAATAAACCATTTCCCCCGTTTGTCTATGAAGCTCTATCTGATCCAAGGGATGGATATCTTTTGCTAAAACTTCAAAATTTGTTCTGATGTAATCTGTTGCTGAAGTTGGCTTTGGCACCTTTGCTTTAAAGTGGCTCATTTGCATTTTACCTTGTGAAAGATCAAATGCTGACATCAACCTTTGTTGATTGTGAGGAGCCATCTTCATATACTGATCGTAGACCTTCATTTTCAATGGTTCATTCTTTGTTTTGATATTAATGAAGGTTTTCTTAATGTCTCCAGTATCTGTCTTTGGCGGTCTGAAAGAAGATACTTCAGTGCTCAACTGCTTTTGTATCCCTTTCTGGCTTATGTTTGTCTCACTTGCTGTACCTGTTTGCTGACTATCCTCCCTACCATCATCAAATACCTCATCTATAATCTCTACATCTGGAGGTGGATCATACTTGTGTTTTTTGGCTTGATAAACTTGTGGGGCTCCTTTTGAAGGTGTGGTATCTGGAGCTGGCCTCTTTTTCCCTATTTCCACATTCAGTGGAGTTTGCATCTCTGGAACTTGGATTTGCTTTGCTGGTGTTTGAGAAGCCTGAGATTGTTCTGGTGCTTTGGAACTCTGTGATTTTTCTGCCATGACTAGGGTTTCAATGACCTCAACTATAGGTTCTTTTCCTTTACCCTTGGGCTCTGCTGCTACTGATGGACTATCTTCCTGTATAGCTTGTTGTAGAGTAGCTGCTGAAGATGTGCCAATGTATGGTACCTGCATTTGATCATATGTTTCTAGGTCAAATTTCTTCTCAGCATCTTTCATAAGTTTATTCAATTTGGCAGCTCCACTTCCCTCTTCAACAAGTGTTCCTTTAACCCATTCATCTTGATTTGCATACCGTTCTATGTCAGGAATTCTGTGATGTATATAAGGAGATGACTTATTTTTTAACCTTCTTTCACAAATGAAACCAAAGGGGTCATAAGGGACCCAACGGAAAGATGTCTGGAATTTTTTCTCTAATATAAGTTCAACATCTCTTTCAGCTTCCCTAGAATTGCAAATGAAAGGACCTAACTGGCTTTTGATCCTTAACTGTGCTTTCTTCTTTACATTGCAGAAATGGATTACATCCGAGTTATTCATCTGTCTAAAGTATTCCAAAGCAAAAATTCTCATTGGTACATATCTGGGTAACTTGAATGGATGTAATTCACATCCATAAATCCTGATAACTGTATGGTTTTGGTACAAGTACCAATCCCCAACTTTGTAACTTTTTGACAATTGCAGGGTTTTTCTTATCTCAGTACTAAGCCCGGGGGGAGAAACTCCTGTTAACAAGGTTGTAGCAGGATGTACAAATTGATCAATGAATTCTGAATAAGAGTAGGGAGAATCAGAGGACAAATGAATGATGGGGGACCAAAAAATAACATACCTGGGATTACCTTTAGCATCAAGTTTCTGAACAGGGAAAGGGAATTTGTCTGAGTGATAGAAAATTATGAGATGATAGATAACTGAGGAGTACTTGAAAACCTTTTCATCATCTAGCCTTAAAAATTGATCATGGATTTTGTTGGCAATGAAGGAAGCATAATCATACTTAATCTCGGGAGGCTGCCCAGGGGTAAAGATAGATAGCAAAGCCAGAGTTATCTCATCTACATACTCACTGGTATTGAATCCTAAGACAAAGGATATTACATTCACAATAAGCCTTCCCAATTGATTGAAAAAGTAAAAACCATAGGGGAGAGTCCCTTTTGGCTGATGCTCAGGTAACATGAAATACTGACACATTGCTTTCAATTTCTCTGGAGTTAACAGTCTGGTTTTCTCAATTAGCCCTTCCATGGATAGAGGTGCTAATTCTTGTTCTGGCTCAAATTGTAACATAGCATTGATAGCCTGAGGTGTGATAGGGAACAGAACACTTTGATCAGGAGCTAATACAGCTCCTTGTGCAGGATCATAATTTGCATGACAATAATGAATGATTTCAGGGAAAACGTGAACTGTAGGAATAAAATACCTTGGGAGATTGGATTCCCACAACCCTATAAGATCTTGCCCCTTTGAGTGTTCGTCTCTACAGCGACAGAAGCTCAAACGGGGACTTTCATCAAAATGTAGGTCTTTTATTTGGAAATATTCATCTATCAGAGGTAAATAGTCCAAATCTCGGTGGGGAGCATTCAAAGGAGTGACATTTAGAGCAGTTGGGGCCTCCATTTTGGTTCTTGTGGATTCAAAATGGAGGTTTCAGTTTTTCTTGCAGACCGGACGGGATATCTGACAAAAGAGGAAATTGGAACAAATGGCAGGTTTGGGAAGCAAATTCACAGGTTTTAAATCTTCAATGAGGACTCAGAGAGGACTTTTGACCACTTTTTTCAGAGAAAAAACACAGGAAACTAAGCTTAACTTGCAGTCGGGGCGCAGAATGATAAATACCTATTTTTTAATGGAAACTGGTTCTTCAACAGGTAATGAACAATGGCGGGGACGTTTTTCAATACTGGCGCAGCGGAATTTCGGAGTAATTTGGTGTATTTGCAGTGAAATTTGAAAATTGCAGCGGGAGCTTAGTCTCTTTCGGAAACTAAAAATAACTGAAAAAACGCGAAAAATGGCTTAAAAACAAGTCAAAAGGGTTTTTGTCGTTTTCGAGGTGATGACGTCATTAGGGCGTACGGGGTGACGTAAGGAAGTGGGACCGGCGGTATGCGGTAAGCGGTAAGCGGTAAGCCCGCACCGCTTTTGGACGAGGGCGGTAAAAAACGCAATGGCAGCGATTCCACAGGACGCTTGCCACGTGGAATGCTGAATAGTCAAAAACCACCCACTCCCCGCTGGCTAAATAACTCACACGGGATGGGCAGCGGGATTGATCAGGACCGTTGATCAACGGGGGGACGATCCGACGGTTGAAAGGGATGGGAACTTGTGCGACTTCAAAGGTGGGCCCGTTGGGGTTTTAAACAGTTTTTAACGTGTAATCTAATTACCCCGGGGAGAAGTTAATAGGCGGGAATGGTTATTAATTAGTCCAAATGATCAATTAACCCCATGGAATTATGAAATTGGTTTGCGGCGGTAGTTTGGCCAGGTGGAATGCTACGTGGACGGAACACTATGGCACGGGACTCCGTCGCATTTTATTCTTTGTTTTTGGTGTTAAACACATATATTACGTGTCTAACGCTTTTTTACATATATTTTATTATACGATGAATTAATTAAAACACAACTAATTCACCATAGGGCGGGGATTATATATAAGGCTATAGTTTTAACCAAAGGGCTTTATAAAGCGGAATATTTATTTTAAAATGTGCGGGAATATATACTTTGGTAAAACATTATAATAAGAGGGTTTTTGGGGATATTTATTAGAAAGGGGAGTTATATACTTAGGAAAAGGGGTTCCACTAGGGATTTAATATAATAGAGTCAAATGTTAATATGATAAAGGACAAGGAAAATCAAAACATCTTTGTTCATCTAAGAAAGTGACAACTTATGAAGTAAATTGCCCATTTATCTTCAACACTTAAGCTTAGAATAACAAGTTGTCTTGAGGAATTTTATGGAATGTTGCATCAGTTTCCTAAGTAAAATAGGATTTTACTTAGGAAAAAGTTAAAGATGGAAGATAACAATGATGGATTATTTCAAGTGCTTAGGTCTTTTGATCATTAGGCCGAGGGTCTGGTCCCTCCAGAAGTCAAGGAAATGCCTTGAGCCCCTTTGATCTCAAATTACCTTAGTACTTTTGGGGAAATTAGTAAAACTCTTGAGGGGGAAAAAATGATGAGGGAGGTTAATGAATTTGAATTTGCTTGCTGTGATTTTCCAGTGCATTTCCTGCTTTAGTACTTGTGATGAAAGTAAATGATTAACCAACATGTAGCAGCACCATTCATCAGATAACACTTTGCAGCACCATCTACCTACCCTATCTACTTAACACTACCATTTTGTCTTCTTTATTAGGGTGCATTTAGACTTGCAAACCCTGATCAATCTTTTCTTTTACATGATGAATCTATCTATTTCTACCCTTATTACATCCAAGGGCTCAGATTAAACTGTTGAGCACCTTTTATTCACTCTACCTAGCTACTTATCTGCCAAGATTAAATTGTTTGGCTAGATATTTATTTTCTAATCTATAACATGAAATTGAAATATGACTAAGCCAAGTTTAAACAGTTTGACTTATTCATGAATTGTGGCAAAAGTTCACAAGCTGCACACAATTGTTTTATTACAACAGATGAAAAAAGTAGTGGCATTTAGACTTGCACACTTTCCTTGGCCTTTCTTTTTGATGGGGTTCATTTCTTTTACTTTTTTTTGGCCAGTTTTATTCTTTTTACCCTTTGATTTTTCTTTTAGGGTATACCCTCTTTACATTTTTTAAATTTTTTGATTTTTTTGGTTTTTCAAGAATATAAATGTCAAGAAATAAATACCACTTTGCAAAGGTGCAAGTGTTATTTCTCCTGTTGCAAGTGCTCCTGCAGCAAGTGGTGGTGGAAGTTCCTTCTCCTCTGATTTATTCTTGTCAAACTTCTTGATCAACCTTTGAGTAAAATTTGCATATGCAGTCACTCTTGCATGACTCAAATGGTTGAACCACCAAATGTTTGCTTCACCCTCAAGGTGCAGCACTACAATCTCAAGAGCTTCTCTCTCTACTACTAGATGTAGTAGGAAAAATGAATCCAACTTCATCCCCAAGCTCTTGTTGTACATGTGGATGACCCATCAAATGTAGGCAATAGAAATATATTGCTGCAAGGTCTTATTTCTTCCTTGAGCTGAATGAACTGTGGGAGAGTTAGATTCTCCTTGAAAGCTCTAGGTTGGGACTTATATTCTTCAAGATACTCACTTAGAATCTCATGATCTAAGTGTCCTCCATCTCTATGCATTTTTTCTTCTTCTTCAAAAGGAAAGGGCATAGCATGTTTCTTTGGAGCTCTATGCAATACTAGTTCTTCTTTTTGCTGATAGGAAGTACATGGACTTCCCTCATCTTGAAACCCTGATGAGGTCTCATTGGTTCTCTCCATTCTTCTTTACTTGACCTCCTTAGTGAGGTCCCTCTTAGATATGAAAATAGATGAGATAAAACTCATTCTTTCCATTGTATGATCTTTTTCTTATTCTCTTACTCTTCTTATAGCATATTGGTTGAGATAAACAGGCTGAGCCAAGATTATGCTCTGATACCGCTGTAATATTCCCAAATGGGGAAAGAAACAATATATGAACACAAAAATTGAAATAGCAGTGAATAAATCAACACACCATGATATGAGACAAATGTACAACCATATTATTAAACATATCAGAAAATAATAGGCACGAGATTTGAGGATCTAGTCACTCAAGCAATACAAAACAAGCCTCCTCTAAGCAAATATGTCAATACATGTAAAAATATTGCCATACAAGTGACATGGGCCATGACAGCACAGTTTTATGGCATAAATGCTACAAAAATGATATATCAATATGGATATGTTGTTATATAGATCAAACAATCTCGGGAACAGAGATCTAAGCTCCCAAGCACATTTCCAAGATAACCCGGAAAGGGTTTCCTGAAATACACAAAAATGCAGAAATAAAAATATGGCCCTCGGGCTTAATAATCTCTACAAATGGATAGATGATAGGAGGTTTCTGGTCTGATCTGGAAATTTATGAAAACTCCTCCTATTGATTCTCCAAATGAGAGGCTAATCCCCTCACCGAAAAACTATCTCCCCCAACTAGGGCTCCAAACCCTCTACTACAACTGCACATTGAAATAATGTAGTTCCTTCAGAAAATTGCGATGTAACTGAAAGAAGTACCTTAGCCTAATGCTGGATGATGAAATAAGGCTCAAGGGTTCTCTTTGTTGGTCTTCCAATAGAAGGAAACTTTCCTCCATCTGAAATCAAGCAAGGAAGTGATCCAAATCAACTCTCCACTGCTGCACCTTGCAACACAACACAATACTCTACAGAAACTATGTTGTACAAAAAAGATGTAGCTTGGCCAGAAGTTGGATAGTGGACAAGGTAGTGCAATACTCTCCCAAGAGGCCTCTCAAGGAAATATATGGGATTCCCAACCAGGAACACCCTGTGCTAAATAGCACTGCAATATTAGTTAAACAATTGAAGAGAGAAACAAGTCTAAACATACCATATACAAATAATAATTCAAAAACATAACCCCATATGGTTGCCATCCTCTTCCTTATATAAGTTATTAGCTTCCTCACCCTTGACCCCACTCAATTAGGTCACTACCTCCATGCAATCAATCTCCCTCCAAAACTGTGTTGTCCCACCATGAATGCCACTCCTCCATCATAGCGTTGTTTGATTTGGTCAAAGTTGACCCAGTCTTCATGCTCCAACCCCTTTTTCACGCATAAGGGTCTTTAATCCAGCCTTTAGATGACCTCCATTCACACTAGGAGTGTCTTTTATTCCTACTAAGGAGATTTATGGGTCTCCATACCCTCTTATTCCTCTATCTAAGAGAAAAATCAAAACCTAATATTCCAATTAGTTATGTGCTAATTTAGGAATATTACATGTTGCTTGATATCTATATGTGCTAAATTTCACCGAGAAGAAGTAGGTTTTTCAGTGCAGAAACTGAGCCCTTACCCAAGTTCGGGAGAGCTGACACAGAAATATTTATGCAAGAAACAATCAATTCCCGTTGCAGTTATTTTTGGTTTAGCACTATTTCAGGCAGATTTTGAGCTGAAACTTTTCCTTTCTTCTTATTCCATTTTCGTAAAATTCCCTCTATAATTCTTCTTTTTTACCTACTGAGATTTACCACCCCTTTCTTCAAAGAAATTGTCCCTATCTGATTTCAGTTTTTGCTCTTTTCCCCTGAAAATTTTTCCGCTGCCTCTCTTTCTTATGTCCCTCTTGGATTGGTCTCACCCTTGAATTATGTGTTGAATTTCCTTCCCTTTCTGAAAATTTGCCCTTTTTTGCTTCTTTTCTCCCCCGTGGATTGTATTGCGGGATTTGAATCAGATCGGAAGGCATGTGTTAATACCAATAACTGGTAAATAAAACCTCCTTTGCAAACTCTGGAAATCTTTCAAGATTTAGCCTGTAAATTGCATTTTATTAAGAAACATTTTTTTCTTCAGATATCCCGCAAAACCTCAGGGTTTAGAAGCAATGATATTCCTCAGTACAGGAATGTGTGTTTCAGTGCAAGAATGTTTGAATTTCAGGTGTAGGAACATGCATTTTTGTGACCTCCTTAGGGCAAGAACATGTGTTCCGGTGAAGGTACAAAGGTAGTCTTCAGTACAAGAGTGTGTGCTTTAGTGCAGGAACTAAGGACCCCTGAGTGCAAGAATGTACATTATGGTTTAGGAATGTCCGGTACAGGAATGCATCCTTGAATCAAGAATTCGGTCCAGGAATAATGGAAAATTATTTTTATTCAATACAGAAAAATTGTAAAGGCATAAATCACTGCACTATTTTAAATTATGGCATGCAATGATTTTTTTCTATACATTTGATTAGGCTTTGTTTCATCATTACTAATTAGGAAAGAATTTTTTAAGTACAAAGTCATTTAGTTATGAAATATTATCTTTATATAAGTATCATGTGTACCCTATACTAAATCATGAGTTGATTGGGGTATGTGTGCGAAATTTTCTCGTAATCCTGCATTCACCTTTAAAGCCTTGTCAACAATTAATGATGATGTGATCCTACATAATACCTTGTGTTGTTTTATAAGAAATATTCTCCATAACCGTCGCCCTCTACCAATAACGATTGCCACATGCACATCGAATCAGGTCGTATTTCATCATTTCCAAGACTGAGATTTTCATGATGAAAGTGTGATCGTTGAAGAGTGACTGATATAGTAGCATTCAGGTAATTTGTAAATTTCAAATTATTTCAGACAAGAGTCCTAAACCCCATGTTGAGTAACTCTTCTGAATTCTGAGAAATCAAGCGAATTTTAATAGTGATGGCACTTGTTTGAATCAAACCATGGTCTATAAGAGAAGTGGAACAGGAAATTGACTACAAGAATAGTTTCTCTCTGTTGCAATAATTGGGATTTCGCCCATTCCTGTTAAAGTTTGATGGTTCAATTCGACCATAGCATCAGAATTTTCCCGAACCTTCGATGGAAGTAGAGCTAAGGTGGGGTCTTTGGAATTTGAAGTGACAGAGCAATCCACTTCACAGGCTACAAGATTAGCGGTCATCGGTGAGAATCGGTTCAAGAAAGGAAAGATGGAAAGAGGGGCTTGGCGAAGATTTGTAGTCGACAATAAGCAGAAGGTGGAAAGGAAGATTTGGTTACAGCGCAATACCATGATAGAAGAGTGGAAATATTTTTTATACATTCTGCAAAATTTTCTCACTTTTTAAGGTCGGTATTCGCTAACCTTCTTATACTATATCCGATTACTATTACATTTTGAAGCAGGCAAGCTAATAAATTTCCCTTATTTCTTGTTGAAAAGTCTAGAAAAGATGTCCAAGGGTGTCCAAAAAAGTCAGAAAAACCAAATTGGATTTAAGCTATGTCATTATGGGTTAATTTTGATTTTGGTTAGAAAGGAGTTAGAAGGGAAAAATATGACCTGGGAAGAGTTCCTGAAAGAGTTCCAATAAGGGAGCACAGTGGAGTCATCAAGGAATAAGGGCAAGAGCAAAAAGGAGAAGTTTGAATAGAAGGGGAAAACCCTAACCCTGCATACTAGCAAGACTAAGGGGAAGGAAACCCCATCTATGAATCCAGTGCAGGGAGAAAAGCAAGAATCCCTAATCGAAACCCCCTATGCCCTTTAAAAATAATAACCAGAAGATATGTCAAAAAGAGGTCTGCCTCCTTAAAATAAGGCCACACACAGTCAACCTCTCCGATAAATATAGATGAATCCCAACCTATTTCACCAATTCAAGATAATATTTCGCTCCTCGAAGATGTTGCGGTTCACACAGTGTTTAGTACAGGTTATATAGAGGAGGAATATGTCACTCTGCTATTAGTTTTAGTTCGGAAGACAAAGAAATGAAATATCTTGAAGACACCTGATGCGAGTTCAAGGACCTGGAAGTGGGTCAAGGTGATGAAGGAACACAATGTGATATTGAAATGCAAGATATTGACAAGCAAGGTGATATTGGCCTTGATGATACTGGCACTTGTTTTGAGTCGACTGTTGAAAAGACTCTGGCATAGGAGGAGTTTGATAGAGAAGGTCCTACTCTCTCTCTCTCTACATAGTCAGGTCAAGGAACCGAAGCAATGCATTTATGGACTCGAACTATTTAACCATACCATGAAGGAACAAAGTACAATGTTGCAACAGAAGAATAATGAACTAAAGTGGGAAGTGCAAGAGCGAAAGCGGCAAGAAAAAGTGGGGAACTATCAAGCATCGAAATTCTATGGTCAACTTAGGAAAGTGTTCAAACAACTTAAAAAGGCTCGAGGTAAGAATCTGAAGACGTTGAAGGCAGGAATCAGTATAAGATACAGGATTGAAGGGAGGTCTCCATTTTTTTTTTTACAGAAGGTAAGGTTGTGTGAGGAGACACAATAGGATAGGGATGGGAAGATGTTGGTTGGTAGAATTGTACTACTTTCTAACCTCTATATTACCTCGAACACACTACCTAAGCCTCTGTTTTAACCCTGGAGCCTATTTATTCCTGTACTCATTCCAAACTTGTACTCATTCCTGCACTCCTTTCATGTTTTTCGTATTAATGGGTTATATATGAACTTAATCATTAATTTAATAGTTTTTATATCTTATTTTCCTTTGCAACTAATATTTTATCTTTTCTAAGGTAATTCGATAAGGAAAAAGTATTAATCAGTGTGGAAGATGGTTGGTGTAGGAATGATTCGTGTACCGGTCGGCATTCCTACGCTTGCGAGGAAGTCGTCAACTTTATCTTAGTTTACTGCATATAGTCAAGAGAGCTCAACAAATCACGCAGACCTCTTGCTAGAAGATCTTGTTGGGCTCAGAGCGTAGAGGAACAGGCGGGATGTGAAGATCAAGACTCCGGTCGTGAACCCTTTTTTAGTCTTTTGTTAACAGTCGAAAGTCTTAAGATAAACTTTTGTTGTATTTTCTATTACGACCATGAGCCGAGAATATGTATTTATTATGGTTTTCTAGTAGATGTTAGGTAGCAATACTTTGAGAAATTTTGACATAGATTGTGAAATTTTGGTGTCGCCATTTTCTGGGGTTGGATCTTGTATCCATGATGTATATTTTCTATTTTGAAGTTTAATACAAAGGATTGAGCCAATTATGCATTTTTCTATCTCAATATCTTTGTGATGTATCATTTGAGTACCTGAAGTTCCAGATCTCGTAGTGGGGTGACGATCTAGTTGGCTAGGGCCTAGCCAACCCAACTCATTCCCCTTTTATCTTAATTTGTGTTAAAATTATTTTTATGAAAGCTTTGAAGCAGGTCATGTGTGGTTCTTTCATAGTTAGCATGCTTTAAATTATTTATAAGTTGCGTGATTTGGATCTAAAGCATGTGGGCTTGGTTAAGTTTATTTCCTATTTTCCATTATTTCCTTTGATGTGTGTTACATTTTCTATCTGCAAGAGGAGTGCGTTTAGCTACTTGCACCAGTGCATCTCCATTTCTACAAGTTAAAGTTTCCTAGTTTATTTCTGCAAGTTTTATCTATTTCCTGCAAGTCATTTGTTTCCTTTTGCAACTAGTTTTTTCTTTATGAGTAAAATAATTCTCAGTATTTAAAGTTGGTGTAAGGGTTAACTTATATTGACGAGATTTTAATGAAACATTTTTGTATTATATATATTTGTGCTTACACTTATTTCCCTTGTGGAATAGACTTAACTTAAGACTAAAATCATTAAAGGGACTTTTGAGTTTAAACACTTATTCATAATAAAGTGCAGATCTAATTTACACCAGAAGCTGTCATATCAGGAAGAAGCCTGTTGATATTTGGATCAGATAGTTTCTATTTTTACATGCAAGAAGTTTCTTGTTTTAAGCAAGAATTTCCTTTGACTTCTAAAGCGCCTTTCATCTCTGAATATATGGTTAGTTAAAATAATCTTTTCATTTTGAAATTTTACTCTCCATTTATGTTTCACCTTGAAATTTATCCCTTTAATATTAGCACGCTTTTCATTTTCTGCAAGTAATTTGGAAACTGAGTACAGGAACACTGGTTTTCTAGTATAGCAACCTTTGTTTTGGTACAAGAATCAATATCCTAGTATAGGAACAAAGTGCTCTGGTATAAGGAATCATATCTCTTGTATAAAGGATAAAATCTTCAGTTCGGGTACAATATATACTTCTAGTGCAGGAACTTAGTTTTAGTACAGGGACGTTGTTATAGTGCACGAACAATAGTTCAGTGCAGGAAGGAAAATCTTTGAGGAAGGCAGACATCCCAAACAGTTTAATTATTCCTCTGTCTTATGACCACATAGAATATAATCTCATATATTTATTTTATTGATTGGGATTGTTCATGATGATTTGATAGTTCCTTTTATTTGAATTTCTGTAAAGTACTTTCTTTTTCATTCTAGCAGCATAATTCTCTTGGTATTGATTATCGTGTGATCTTTTCTTTTGATTCTGCAAATTGTAATTAAGGAAGTAGGAATAGATCTAAAGAAGGTTCATATAATTTATTGGCATTTCATGTGCTACGCCTCTAAGCTTATATAGTCCCGGGTTGACAATTAAGTGTTGAAGGAGTTCACTTAATTACAACTCTTCCACTCAACAAGCATGCTCAGACGGCTCCACACTTACACCATACACTTGGCCGATGTTTCGGGATCCATATGAGAATCTGTCTCATTGCAAGAGACAAAGGGATGGATTATGTCATCATCCTAGTCCTTAGATATGATTTACATGCATTTTCGATCCACTTGGAGACCCATGAGGATGTCCTTGTGCCCCCACACCCATTTGGGAGCACCACAGAGACTTGCTTGGAAAACAAGGGGCTTCCCCTTTGTCCACAATGGTTGGAGTCCATTTTATCACCATGACACATTTTGGACTTCATTAAGCCTATTCAAAGGCCCAATGACTCGTTTTATTGATTATTCTACCCTCTTGAGAGGCTTATTTTTATGTTATTGATCTATTCTTGGTGGGCTTGGGATGTTATTATTGCACATTATTTTATTATTTGGGGCTTAATTAGGCCAATTAGGAAAATTGAACTCAATAGAGATGGTATAAATATATAAGACATGATTAATTTCTCTCATCATCACTTGGATTTGGATTTAGCAGATACTTGAGAATACTGCATTCCCTTTTGGTGGACAGGTTTGGATTCATGGATGAATTTTGATGTATGGATTATATCTTCTTGATCTTGCAGCTTCATTATTGGCATAATTTGATGATTGGGTATGCTCATTTGTACATGTAAGTGATATTTTTCATGTTTATTATTTTTATTTACTTTGGCACACAAATGTTGCTGGGATTTTCGCTATATAGGTCTGAAATTTACTGCTTTTCTATGCAAAATTCTTGAAATTTTGAACTTGTGTAAATTTGCATCATTTCATCAGCCATGTATGAATGGGTGAATGTTCCTAGAGATTATTTTTGTTGAATACATATTGATAATTCATCAATTATTGCATATCAAAGTATAAATTCCTTGAGTAGTTTCTCTCATGCCCTAATGCCATGCAAAGTTGCTTGAAGGCCTCTTTGATTGGGTGAATCTTTTTGGCAAACAATAAATTATCTTTGACTCCATCTCTCCCAAGCAAGAAAACTATAGAATTGAGTCTCTCTTGTGAATAGGCCTTGGGAATCACCCTTCATCCTCTTATTGATCCACTCATCTAGGGATTCCCCTCATACAGGGTCTCCTGTCATTGGTGAAAGTCTGTAAAAAGAAGGGACTCTTAGCTGAGGTGATAGTGGGATATCTCTCCATGGTTTCCCCTTGACCTACTAGTTTCTCTATAGGATCCCCTCCTAGGACCCCTGCTAGTTTGAGTGGTAACATTTTGGTATTGTTTCCAGGGAAACGAGACATGTGTCTTGCTTCCCATACAAAATTTTTGATATACAATTTGGCGACTCCATTGGAAGAAGGAATCCCTAGTTCTTCAATGAACTTCAAATTTATTTCTTATAGGGTGAATCAAGCATATATCAAAGAATTTTAATTCACCCTGGCGACTCCATTTTAATCCTAATATGAAAAATCATACATGGAACACTACCAAGAAGAAAATACCTTTGGCTCTACATTTGCAAAACTCAATGACCAAGACCTTTAGGAACTACAAAAATATGTGTACCAATATGTCGAGCTTTATGAATATTTGTTGGAGTACAGACAAACAATTCATGTTGAGGTTTCATGGGACTACACAAAAACAACTCTACATAATAATGTGTGCCTATGAGAAGTATCCTAGTCGTCTATTTGAATTTGCTACCTGAACTTGTGATTTTGACATTTTGACTGACCTTATCAATGAAAAATATTATAATCAACCACAAAACCCCACGAAATGTGGCCTTGAAGGAAATCCAAGAGTGGAGGACCATCATGAAAGTGAGGAATATATGGAAGAATGGAATCCATATAAAGAAGAACGGGATGGCCATAATGCCATAGATCTTCAAGATGTAAATGTAAATATTGATAATGTGCATTGCTTAAATGAAAACCCTATTGAAGTCCATGAGGATGAACACTGTGAAGTAGGGACCTTCATTCAAGAAAGGGTGTTTGAAGTTATGAATATTTTTGCTCCTTGTGAAGATGATATTTCTGATTTATTATGCATTAACGAGAGAAAATGGGATATTGACAACCATTATTTTTACAATGACCCTATTTATGATACTGACACAGAAAATAAGGTTGAAATAGATTCTCCTTTTCTCCAAAACATCACTCATAATGATATGACTACTCACATCATTGAAAAGGAGGATCATTTTTTCCCATGCATGAAGAAGATTTAGCGGGCCCTATTTATGACATCGATGATGGCACTGACAAAGGCCCTGCTTTCCCATGCCCTCTCCAAGATACCAATAGCATAGTTTCATTACCCATGATCCCGCACCTTTCTCATCCTCACATTATCACCATCATTGATGATCCCCCTTCCCCTCCTAGGTACGATGTTGAGGAAGAATCATTCACTAGAAGCATCCCTACTTCCCATCATACACTTGGGACTGTGAATACAATTACTCCATTTATCAACCAATTTTTTGTCCCTTTCCATGTCCCAAGTCCCCTCTTAGTTCCCATCATGACCCTATGGCATCCATGAGGCATAAAACTATGAAAAAAGCATTTTTATGGGGAGTTATTGAGTTTGATCGTTCATTCTTCCATCATGTACCTAGAAGAGAAGCCCCACCCTTCTAAATTGACTTATTTGTCTCCCTCTAGGACTTCCTATTACATTTAATGGATATCATATTTTCCTGCCTCCCACCCGCATCATCCTCCATATGATTGTATCCACATTTTCATTGGGATTTGTTACATGAGTAATCATATAGGAATACATGTTTATATTGATCTAATGATATCTTGGTTATGTTGTAGCCTAATTTGACTTAGCAAAAAATCAAGAGAGGTAGTGAGAAATTCAAGGTTTTTGAGGAAACTGTTATAGCATCATTTCTCACCTTGACATGATTCATGATTGCTACATGGCTTTATGGGCACCCATTCCTACAGACTTGGACAAATTCACTTAAAAACAGTGGAAAATCCTTCATACGCGACTATGCCCGTGTTTTTCCACGTGTATACGCTAGTACAGCTAGACTTTTCCGCGTATGCCATTTTAATGATTAAAAAATATATAAAAATCCCTAATTTCGCGCTGGGTTGATAGTTACTCAGGTAGTTTCAACTACCCCAGCCCGTGGCCAACTATTTCCAACTGCTGAAACTACTTGGAGGGACTATAAAAGGACCTCATATGTATGGCCTAAGGGAGAGAGAGAATTATTATTATTATACTCTGTTGGTTCCCTATCCAAGTCTGATTCCCCGTGCCTCCTGCACTTTCCCAGTTCATTTCAGGAAACCCTTGTTTCCTTGAGATACACATCCTTTTATATGTTATCTCGTATGCACTCATTTGGAAGGAGTCTTAGCGAGGCAAGGGCTGGACGGATCCGGACGACGGTCTGCGAAGGCCTTGGAAGGATCAGGTGATCTCTCCACTTACTTTTGTACGTACTATTTTTATAATACAGAAGTATCATGCTGTTCCCCAAGTAAACGTGTTAGTGTATGCTTTAATGTATGAAGAATATTTGTTATACAAGCATTTATGATGATTTATTTAATGTTTTATATGAATCTCGCTAACATATAGAGTAGAAATATACTGTACAACTTGTCCTTTGTGTTGGTTTCTTCTTGTATTTCAGGTGAAAGAGGAAGGACGGTTGCAGGGAGTTTGAACTCCACGTGGATCTACTTCAAACGTAGGACCAACGGGTAAACCTCTCATTCTGCTCTATTTCGTTTTCATGACCGTGCATGATCGTGTGAGTCTCTGTTAAGTAGTACGCCCCTGCTCTGTGGAGGTTGAATCCCAACCAACCTCTAGGGTGTTAAATCCCCGAAATAGAACTGGCGACTCCGCTGGGGATCACATTTTTGTGATTCTCCTGTTGGGTTGTTTCAGCTGTTTGGTAGGATACCAACAGTTTTTTCTGTCTTTTACAGTCCAGTTTGCTTTCTTGCAGTCAGTCTGAAGCTTTTATACCTTTCCCAGGCTTGTATTTTTTATTTTTCATTATCTTTCTTTGTATACGCAGTTTTTCTTGCACACAGTCGCGTATACCCGCGAGTTTGTGTAGAAGGAACCGCGTATACGCGGTTTTCCCTCAACACAGACGCGTATACACGCCTGTTACATAACTGCAAGGTCGCGTATACCTAGGCTGAATTTGAAATTTCAAGATTCTGGTGTTTTTGGTCTGTTCTGGCTGTGGAGGCCTGTGTTTGCAGTGTCTTTGTACTTACTGGAGTGTGACAGAAGTGGTTTTAAGTCTTGGTTCCCTTTCGTTTGCCCGAAAACTGATCTTTTGGCGAAGTGTTCTTGTTGGTGCTAGCACTCCTGGATTGAGTTCCAAGATCGCTTTCTGAGCGTTCTTGGCTGTTCTGTTTTACCAGAACAGAGAGCTTTTGCTCACTGACTCGCTCCTGTCTTTGTGTTGTGCTTTGCATCGCGTTCTTTGCTTTGTTTTTGATTGGTTTTCTTGAGTTTCGTAAGCTAGGGTTTTGTTGCATTTTTCGAAGATCTTTTCTTGTTTCTTTGGAGTTTTGTGTTGCAACAAATTTGCACTATTTCTCTTGGCTGTTTGATTGAGTTTTTAGTTTTCCGTTGCCCTTATTGATCTTGCTATCATTAGTTTTATAAGGTTTGGGGGCATAGTTGGAGTTTATGCTTCAAATTCGGTCTCATTTAGGCTTGGATTGAGATAGTTGTTCTTGGTTTTCTTGAAGCTCTTGTTTTATAAAACTGAAAAGCCCAAAAACATTTGTTTTGCTTTTTGTTTTTGCATATCAAAAAATCAAAAAACATTGTTGCTTGTTTTTGTTTTTGTTGTTGCCTTTTTCATTTTCGTTTGGCTTCATCTTTTGGGACTTTAGTGAATTTTCTTGCTTCTAGTTTCCTACTTGATTGTGAAGGGAGGTTGTCTTTTGATTTCTTCTTTTTCTTGTTGAGTATTTTTGTGTCTTATATTAAGAGTTCTTGTTTGCAAGAATTAGCTTTCTGGATATCAAAAGATTAGTTGAAACTGAAGGAGCCTTTTGGGAAATTTCACCTTGTTTCAAGGGACTTTCTGCATCTTAGAATTTACATGTTAGTGGTCATTTGCATTAGGTGCATTGAATCATTTAGTTAGCTTCTTAATTTTTGTGCGTGTGAGTTTGTAATTCGAAAAGAAAAAATACATTTTTAGCCTCGTAGAACTTACATAGAAATTGCTCTTCATCGAAAGACTAAGAACTGCATGTGCATGTAGTCAGGTTTTTATTAATTTCTTTTACGTCAGAACATCATTGGTTTCAACTCCATATCCTTGTGACTTAATACAACAACCCTTAAAATAAGCGATTAAATCTAAAATCAACTAGCAAGTTTTATTTAGAGTCAATCACCAACTAGCTAGGTTGTAGGGCCTTGGAATAGGAGAGAGGAGAGTTAACTCTCCAAGGCCGCTCAAACAGACATAGAAGTTTACTAATTGAGCGAAATCCAACTCCGTGAAGTGGAATGGGAAAGCTCTCATCCGAGAGTCAAGCGCGAGGGGAAGTGAAGGTTAAGAAGAGGGATACCCCCCCTCCGATTAGCTGAATCTAACCTCAAGACCGTTCCGCCCAGCTTCTGATACGGATCGGGTGTTCAAGCAAGCTTGTCAGTTCCTGTGTTCCACAGTGACCGCGGGGAATACTGGTACCCGTGACAAGACGCCGCATCACTTCCTAAGATTTTCCTGGGGCCCCCGCGAAGCTTGGGTGCTTGAGCCGGCAAAGGCCGTTGTTAGGAGGTCGGCGTAACTGTTTCTGATACCTTCGCTAGTTGTTCTGGGCCCTAATCATCCCAGACTGCTTTCGGAAGGCCCTATACTTCGCTTTCATGTATTTTGGTGTCTGGTCCTCATCACCCGGAGCGGAAATACTTGGAGGCTGTTTGCTTGCTGTTTCTCAGGGTTTTGATTTTAGTGAGTGCTCTTTGCTCCTAGCGTGCCTAGCTTTTCACTTTTCTTGAGTCTAATATAATAAATTTGTAAAAGTGGCTGATCAAGCGCCTCGACGTTCGAGGAGAGTCCGGGGGTTATCTCCCGAGAGTGCAGAGCCTTCTTCGAGAAGGCGTAGGAGCGATCTAGCAGGTGGTTTTCACCCAGTAGAGTCTGACGCTGTGGAGAGAGATCCTCCACTAAGGTCTGAAGGTTTCATTGCTGATTCCGGTGTCGGTTCCGAGAGGAGCGTTTCGCTCACCTCGAGGGTATTGTTTCCTCAGGAGGAAGATTTTCAGATAGAAGATATACCTGAGCCTGCAGCTACAGGTCCATCTCCTCTTCCTCTTGATCATCCGTTTTTTATAGAGTACATCAGACCGGAGTCTGAGAGACCGCCGGATCTTCCTTATCTTTCTTATCTTTCGATGGCCACGACTGGGAACGCGGCTTCTACCGTGAGTGCTGCGGGCATTCAGACCCCTGCTTCTGTCGAGGCAGGGGGCACTATTGCTCTATCTTCGAGTGCTTCTAGCACTGCTATGTTTGGCTCTGGATTCACCCAAGCATATGCTTCTCAATCTGGTCCCTTCGTTTCAGGGATGTCCATTGCAGGAAATCCCTCTTTTTCCTTTACCGCCGGTGCAGCTGGATCTACGCCCATGTCCAACATGGCTAGTGGATCAGCTTCTTTTCAGGGTTTCCCCTTTGGGACTGGGCATATTCCTAGTCCTAATCCTTCTTTAGGGTCATTTCCTTTTACGTCCCAGACCCAAAGTTTTAATCCTTGGGCTCAGGGGCCAAGTTCGACTGCTTTTATGGGGTGGAATCCTATGTTTGCAACGTCGGGGGCAGGGAATCAGTTCATCGCGAGTCATCCAGGGAATGCTTCTTTCCCTGCATCGAGTGCTTATCAGTCCTTTTCTCCTCTATCTAATGCATGGAACCCCTACCAGGGGCTTACATCTTCAGTCAATACTTCAGCGGGGGGAACTAGTCTGGGTCTTGGTAACTCGGCGTGGGGAGGAGGTTCTTCTCCGTTTTCTACGGGTCCTTTCTGGCAGCCTGGTGCCTCATCAAATCCGGGCTATTCTTTTCAGAATGTGGGAAATCCATCCCATCAAGGATGGAATTCTCAGGCTCCGCCGCGATTACCATTTCTGGCAACGTTAAACTTGCCAGACTTGGCGAAGTTAACTAATGACCCGATTCGATATAGTCCGGGTTGGCCTCCGGCTCCAACCAAACTTCCTTCAGACATTCCTAAGTTTGAAGGTAAGAATGGTGAAGATCCGGCAGACCACGTCACCACATTCCACTTATGGTGTTCATCCAACTCTCCGATCGACGATTCGATTAGATTGAGATTATTTCAGCGCACCTTAACTGGAAACGCCGCGAAGTGGTATATAGAGCTTACTGGGGGCAGTTTCGCCACATTTGGAGAACTGGCTGTCACTTTTCTTAACCATTTTCAGTTGCCTGTCAGATATGAGGCTGGGACCGAACTCCTGGCTAATTTTAAGCAGGATGAGGCAACTCACATTTCTGATCATATTCAGAAATGGAGGAGAAGGAAGAGGCTTATCAAAGCCCATATTCCAGGTGAGTTCCTTCTCGAGTGGTTTTTGAAATCGCTTCAGTCAGATATTTCAAAAGATGTATCCATGTCAGGGGTATATTCCGAGGAGCAGGCCATCTTTAGGGCCCAGCAGTTAGAGTTGATCTATTCTCAGTCGGGCATGCTTTACAAGTATTTGCCTAATGCTCCTCGCTCCAAATTGGATCTATCGAAACCTAAACCTGGTCCGCATGGTGACGGACTTGTCGGATCGGTCAGTAGTAGTGCAGCCAGCCGGCTTTCTCAATTGCAGCAGTTGTCTTTACAATCTGCTTCTTCTGGTCAGGCTGTGCCTGCTGATTCTTCACCTTCCCAGTCTTTGTCCATTAATGCTGTCCAATCTTCTGAACCCAAAGGAAATCAACAGTCCAATGGGAAGAAGAAGGGACGTAATAACAAGAAGAAGGGCAAGAATGGGAAGGGCAATGCTAATAAGACCAACGAGCGTGTTGGTGAAGGGCAAAAGGAGAAAAAGAAAGTTAAGTTTCCGTGCAAGCTTTGTGCTGGAGACCATCTCACGCATCTTTGCCCGAAAATTCAGGATGCTCAGCGCCTGTTATCTCAGCCAGGTTCTTCTAGTTCCCAGGCTGTGCTAACAAACCCTTTTCCCCAAGGGCAGCAATTAATTGCTGGCGCGAATCAAAATCCTGGGGCTTCCTCTGGAGGTCCTCAGGAAGGAGAAATTCCATCGAATATCTTTATGATGAGTGCTCACGTGGATGTCGCTACAAGATCCCGTGATTATGGCGGAGAGGAATCTTCGAAAGCTAAGGAAGTCCCTGATGCTACTGAGCCGCTTCACATCACGAAGCCAACTGTCGAGTCTATGCCTCGGATGCCAAAAGCATCTTCCAAGCGGTCAACCATTAATCCGAACATGAGGGCCGCCCAGAACTACTCGATTGTAGAAGATCTGGCGCAGAGTCCTTGTGCTATGTCAGCTTTAGAGGTACTCCAGTCTTGTCCGGCTCAGCGCAGTGCTTTGCTCACTGCCATTGGAGCTATAGATCCGAAAAATTCTCTTCTGATTACCTTTGATATGAAGAATTTTAAGAAGAGACTTCCTCATCATATGGCCTTCCATATTAAATCATCGTACCGAAAGACTAATATCTTTCGCACGGTCGTGGATGAGGGTGCTTCTACTTGCGTGATGTCTCTCGCATGCTGGAAGACACTAGGATCTCCCAAAGCTGTTCCATTTAGCACTATTCTTACTGCATTCGATGGCCATTCTCATAGGCCCCATGGTATTGTCCCGGCTTTGCCCATCTGTGTTGGGGGCAAAACCGTTAACATAGAGGTTGAGGTAGTAGATGCAACCTTGGACTACAACCTTCTGTTGGGGAGGAACTGGATATATGATATGGATGCTATTGCATCCTCACTATTTCGGATAGTATGTTTCCCCCACGAAGGGAGGATAGTTACGGTGGATCAACTGGAATGTCCTCCTGTAGACCTGGATGCGCCTCCTGACTCATCTGTCCCTAAGTTGGACAATACTAAGGCACCTATCGAGAATCTGGGAGTTGGAATGTATTCTTCCCTGATGGGATCTTTTGATCTTCCTCCTCCTAAGGTGTCTATCAATGCTATTTCATCCTCCAAGGCTCCCCTTCGAAGATAGTTCTTTCGAACTCATTATTTTTCGGACCCTTGGACCTTACCTTCCCCAACTGCCACTTTGGAGGAAGGGCAAGTGGGTGGAATGGCATTCCCGATTTCTGCAGCTGAGATTGCATATCAGTCTGTTGTTGACACTGCAGAGTCTGATCCAGCTCCTCTTTCGCCGGAAGAGTTGGATGGTGATGTGGCCCCGGCTTGGACGCTTACTTCTTCTTCTGCCCAGGATTGTCTAGATACCACTCTTCCATCTGAAGAGGCCATCCTGGAAGCAATGACAGGTATAGAGAGACCGTGGGATGACTTGCATCATCTGTCTTACTTCCTACCTGACTTGAGCGAAGTCGAAGCTAGTTTTCCAAGTCCTCAGTCTCCTGGACCTGTTCACCCAGTCTTGAGCCCCTTAGCACCAGCACAGGTTTATGCTGAAGGGAACATGGCTGTGATCTCTCCGACTATCCCGGTGAACATCTCCAAGAATCCCAACATTATTGAGAACGTTTTCATTGGAGCTGAATGTTCCCGTGAAGAAGTTCAAATCTATACCGAGCTCTTCAAAGAGTATAGGGATGTTTTTTCTTGGTCTTATGAGGAAATGCCTGGCATAGACCCATCTATCGTCCAGCATGAGATCAAGACGTATGAAAACGCTAAGCCGGTCAGGCAGAAGTTTCGTCCGATTACATCCACTCGGTCTTTGGGATTCTTTGTGCCTTCGGAAGGGATAGGGGTAGATCCCTTGAAGGTTGAGGCAATGCTTCGGTTGCCTCCCCCATTGGCGGAGCCCCGAAATGGGCTCTATTTGAAGAAGTATTATGCCTAGGCTTTGGCCTGGCATTTTGCTTTTGTATATAGCTTGTTTTTGTATTTTTCACATATATTGAAAAAATCCAAAAAATAATATAAGTTAAAAAATTGCAATCTTTGGGGTCGAAGCTCAGGAATCTTCTCGAAGAAGGATGTCATCAGAATCGTACCATACCTTAAATGCTTTCACTTTCCGGATAGAGGTCAGTTGTGTTGAAAATTTTCGAAAAAATTTCCTTATGTTTATTTTTTCGATCTATTCTATGTTGTATAACTCGATTGCTTGGAAGTGCCTAGTTTGGTATGTTTTCAGGTACATTTTGACGATTTCGAGACTTTTCCCGGTTTTTGACCCATGATTTCAGACTCTTCACGGCAGGTATATGATCTTCACTGGCATATAGGTTAGGGAATCACTTTCCGTTGCATCTTGCATTTCTAGCCTCCATACTGATCACTTGCCTTAGGGTCGATCCCATCAGGTCATGAGTATTATACCATTTTCACTCGCCGATTTTTAAATCATGACTTGATGGTAGAGCCTTCCTTCACATGGGCTTCCTAGTTAGTTCCTCGCTATCACTTGTTGCCCATGCTGCTTTTTATGTAGGCTCGGGAGTCCTCTTTAGTCCCGCCATGTCTTTCGTGCTGAAGCTTCATTCTTCTCCTTCATCACTTATCTTTTTCTGGCTTATACCCTAGAGGCTCCCTGGTGTCGTTAAGTTGTATTACTGCATTGCATATTGGCTGCTTGTTTATCCTGGCCTTTAGCCGGCTTCATTTGGACTCGATGTTTAAGCCAACTTTTGACCTTGACTTTCTGTACAAGTTAACCATTGCATGCGCTTAGCTATCACGACTTGACACCTTTGTACCCATGGATGGAACGTTCCTCTGAGTATCACGGACCAGTTTTCGCCACCTTGCATTGAGCATAGGATTGTTCCAAACCCCGGAACTAGTGCATCTGCTTTTTTCGATACTCGTTCTATCCATTGTATCATAGCATTCTTTTATTCTTTTTCAGGCTTATTATGAAAAAGACAAAAAAATTAAATATAACAAAAAGAGCTGGAACGGGATGTATCTTCGTTATTTCGATGGCAGTACAGAGTCAGTTTGTCGCCCTTGAACAAAGCACATATACTTATATATATATTTCCTTCATTTGGGATGGTTCTAGTTTGACCTAGGTTCAGCCTTTACCATGTTTCACTTGTCAGTTCTCCCCCGGTTGGTTATCTCTTCCAATCATATGGAGAGTTTGTTTTGCCTCCCGCAAGACAGACTTATACAGTGTCACTTTTTACTGCCATGGTCATCACAGAGTCGTGCTTTTGTTCAAGGGAAGTCTAGCCTGAGTCGGCCATTCTGCGGTGTCTCTTGACTCATTATTCAATCGGCCTTCCCGGTCTTGTCAGTATCATGTTCTATCACATCAGATGTTTTGATCTTCTGCTCGTGCTGGTTTGAGAAGGTCTCCATTGACTTCTTGCCGGCGGGTTTGTCTCTTATCGACTACGACACATTGCTCTGAGAGCAAACCTAGAGCCGCACCTTGGGCCTATTCCCATCATTGATAGGTGACCTCGTGCTCAGCATTTTATCATCATCATGGGTCTTTGACTGAGTGGTTTCCCCTGTGTTCGACGTCAGCACACATTATCACACTTGGGATTCGTGCAGTACCTGGATTTCCATTTGACCCTATCGGTGGATTTCTCGCCTCTGTGTCAGCTTTCATTATTGGTTGGTTCATAGGGTTTCTTCCGTGCGCTAGCTTCATCTTGTGCACGTCGGAAACGTACTTCGGTTTTGGTTCCATCACTCTACTTCGTCCGATTCCTTCCAAATCTTGGCCTGCGGGTTACACTCGCGCTGGACTGATGTGGGATGCCTTAATGCCTTCCTTCCAGCAGATCTTTTCCCATCGACTCCAACTCATTTCTCTGGGAATAAGGTCTAGAGTCTTTTTGTCAGTACCTTAGGGTTTGCAGTCATCAGTGGCAGACTCTTCGCTATCGACAGTGGGGATTCATCATTGCCTCCTGATTTGTAGATTCTTTCAAGTGTTCGACTTCAACTCATTCATTCACACTTGTCAGATTGTACTGGGGCACCTTGACACTCATTATCATTATCGGTGGGTTGTCTCGCGTTGGTTAACGGGAAACATCATTGCCCGGTAATCCAATGATTTCTCACATGGTCGACTTCAGCTCATTTATTCCCAGTGTGTAGAATTGTGCCGTTGTGATCGGTGAAGACCTTGGGTTGCATCAGCATTTCTCGGTTCACTGTTGACAGGTCTCTCAGTTTCTGCCAGTGTTGCCGTCCACCCTTATATGTTGCAGTTCAGCACAGCAGCATCTTATATGTTGATCCCCGAGTTGCGTGATTGTACCGCTTGATCCGCCTCTTATGATCCGGTACTTGGAGATTCAGTTACTTGATCAGACATCCAGTTGCACTATCTTTGATCAGCTTTCTATATGTGATACTTGGACATTGATACAGACTTGTCTTTCCGGGCCCTGCTCAGATGATTCACTATGTACTTTCAGTTCAGTTATACTTGTATACATGTTGGATCTATTCAGTACTTTTTCTATATATGATGTATTTTTGACTGAGCATGGGTATGCCCGCCTCAACATGTGTTGACTCTCTGATTTCTTTCATTGGTTTTTGGCAGGCTGAAATCTGGTGAAGTCCTCTCTTGTCCTTGCGAAGTTCTTTCTATGTGCATAATACATTTCGGCCATCATGTACCCCTTCTGACCTCATATATTAGGGGGCATCTGTTATAGCATCATTTCTCACCTTGACATGATTCATGATTGCTACATGGTTTTATGGGCACCCATTCCTACAGACTTGGACAAATTCACTTAAAAACAGTGGAAAATCCTTCATACGCGACTATGCCCGTGTTTTTCCGTGTGTATACGCTAGTACAGCTAGACTTTTCCGCGTATGCCATTTTAATGGTTAAAAAATATATAAAAAATCCCTAATTTCGCGCTGGGTTGATAGTTACTCAGGTAGTTCAACTACCCCAGCCCGTGGCCAACTGTTTCCAACTGCTGAAACTACTTGGGGGGACTATAAAAGGACCTCATATGTATGGCCTAAGGAGAGAGAGAATTATTATTATTATACTCTGTTGGTTCCCTATCCAAGTCTGATTCCCCGTGCCTCCTGCACTTTCCCAGTTCATTTCAGGAAACCCTTGTTTCCTCGAGATACACATCCCTTTATATGTTATCTCGTATGCACTCATTTGGAAGGAGTCTTAGCGAGGCAAGGGCTGGACGGATCCGGACGACGGTCTGCGAAGGCCTTGGAAGGATCAGGTGATCTCTCCACTTACTTTTGTACGTACTATTTTTATAATACAGAAGTATCATGCTGTTCCCGAAGTAAACATGTTAGTGTATGCTTTAATGTGTGAAGAATATTTGTTATACAAGCATTTATGATGATTTATTTAATGTTTTATATGAATCTCGCTAACATATAGAGTAGAAATATATTGTACAACTTGTC
>JAXQQM020067525.1:0-74229 GCA_034641835.2 Pinus albicaulis | reverse complement strand
ACCTGCGGTCCTGTGGTTAACAGAGATCTCTTACCCTAATCCTTCGCGATATCAGAGCTCCATCCCTCGAAATCCATCAGTCAACACAGACTTGACAAGCTTGATCACAAGCTTGATCACAACCTTTCACCCAACCATTGTTATATATATATATATATATATATATATATATATATATATATATATATATATATATATATATATATATTTATTTCAACTCCTTCCTTACCTTCTCATTGCTCCATACTATTTATTTTTCCCATTTTGTGATGGAATACCATCACTAGAAGCTGAACCAAATCCATATCCATAATTACATCGACCTCAATTTCGTTCAGACCTAAAGCCTTGATTGGGGTTACGATAGCCATTGGATTTCCTTGTTGTGAGTTTATTAGGTGTTAATACCACATATTGTTCACTTTAATCTTTATTACTCTTGATGGAAATTGCG
Organism: Pinus albicaulis; assembly: GCA_034641835.2. NCBI lineage: Eukaryota > Viridiplantae > Streptophyta > Pinopsida > Pinales > Pinaceae > Pinus > Pinus albicaulis. The sequence continues at coordinate 73,775 of JAXQQM020067525.1, read as the reverse complement.
TTATCATCTCATGTAAGCACTAGAATTTTTTTGCCTTCCTTATAAATGCGCCTCTATTTGTTTCCTCGGGCTACCTCAACCCTCACAAAAAATCCCTCTAACTAGGTACAAGGAGTTAATAACATCAAAACAAATTCTTTATGAACCCATATTTTTTTATATTGCATGAGTATTGAAAACTCCCACAAGATTAGAAATGTCACATAAGGCCCTCATATCCTTGATGTTAGCTAAAATTTCCTTCTTGTATGACGTTGCCATTTTAGGGCCTACTATTTTGCATGCATCACCCTGAGGAAACACGACCAAGGAAATCTAATATAATATGCCCATTATAAGGTTTTAAGATACCAATTTACCCTTTTCTATTGTATTTGGGTTGGAAATATCGCAACCCTTCTTGATCTAGTAGCCAATTTGTCCATGCTCTCAAGAGTACCCAAAACAAAATCGTGAACGTAATAAAAATGCCTATTATTACAGATTTGAAAGGAAGTCCAATAGATCCAACAAAAAGTGACAAAAAATACCCTTGCCACAGAAAACACATTCCTTTTATAGCAATAGAATTTTGATGTTTGCTTCAAAAATGCATTCCTAGGTCTATAAATGGCAGACCCATGCTCAACCCTTTTACATTTCCTTTTATATAACATGTGCCATTTAGTTGAATTTTCTATGTTGTGAACCTAAATTTTCCTGCAAAAATAATTTCTTTGCTCACTTAGAGAATGTCAAGAGCAGTAGTGAGGTTGTGTGGGTTTAAGAAAAGGTAAAAAAGAGCAGTGGGGCTATGTGTGGATTTGAGTGAAGGACCAAAGAAATAGTGGGGTTGTGCGGGTTGGGCACATAGTGTACCCTAGGAGCTATGAGAAGAGAAATGAACAAGATTCCATCGGAACAAAACAACCAAAAATCAAAAGGTAAACATGAGTAAGTTAGTTAAGGTATAGTACCCACTAATGAATGTAACTACCTTCCACGAATCCAACGACCAAAAATGTTTTCATCGCCTAAAACACAACATTGATGGCTCACAAAGGCACACAATGTCTTGGAGGAGATTTCTTCCCAAAGAAAATCCTTACGACGTAAATATCTAATATTTTTTCATTTTAAAAACTTAAAGTATAAAATCTAAAATATAATAATAAATTAATAAAAGCTAAATTAATGATAATTGTAAAATTTAAATTTATTTAAAATCTACATGATATATATATATATATATATATATATATATATATATATATATATATATATATATATATATATATATATAGTAAGTCTCCTTTAGCTACAAAATAATGAGAACCTGCTAGCAAAAAGACATTGTTAATATTTATCTTATTAGAGAAATCAAGTTTAGTAGTAGAGGAAGACTTTCTCTTCGGGCATGACTATAGAACCACAAGTGTTCTTCCTCCCTACGTATTTTCAAACTTGGTAAAAATTGTTTATACATATGCTTGGCAACCTTGCAAATTTATGTACATAAAACATGTACTTGTAAGAGTCAATATCAAGCTAAAAATTATTTGCATTGATAGATTTTTATATCATTTTCTTTTCAATGTATTATTTATGTATTTTTTATATTAAAAGTATTTTTTGTAAATAATTTGTGAATAATGTTAGTTTTGAAGGTAAATATTGACTTTTTTTTTTCCTAGAATCTCACATTGGGTAAGGGTTGAATATGTCTCAAAAAAGAACATAGAGGATATCTTGAAAGAATAAATTTTGGGGAGAGCACAATGAGAAAATTATGAATACATTCCTAAAGTGAGAATCTAAGATGATTATTTTTGAAACAATCTAGGCATTCCAGAGAATGTCTTGTAGGAATAGAAAAAACATGGAAATCTAACTTACAATTTGATATGGATGAATATTTTAGCCCATAGACATGAAATATAGATTTTAATTAATTTAAGAAACTATTTTTTTAACTAATTTATTTATTTAAACATAAATATTTATACAACTATAATAATAACATAAAAACTTCCACATAACTATACTTTTTCTGATGGATTTAGAACAATGTGTATGCTTATGATGTTGAATGCCTTACAATACAATAGTAGTGATCTTGTTCTTTATATAAATATAAAACACGTATGGGCTTGGGATGGAGTAGAATAGGAGGTATTAGAAAAATCTCCCATTCCAAGCTAATGAATTTCTAAACCCATAGTGATTGTACATAAATTATAGCAATAACGATGTTATAATATTATTATATTCATGTAGTTTTCCTTCATATTACATTTGTACATGTATGAACACATTCACGCCATAGTTGAGCATAGATATTCTCCAACCATTCTTGCCTAAAAGTAAGGTTGAAATAATATTCATTTCATCAAGTGGTTACAACCCACCCTTCCATGTGTATATTTCTAGCTTGCTTGGTTACATTGTAAACCATTCCCCCTATGCAAAGTGTGTGTCTTTATCTAGGTTGTCACTAGTAATTTCTTATTAGAGAAATCAAGTTCAGTAGTAGAGGAAGACTTTCTCTTCGGGCATGACTATAGAACCACAAGTGTTCTTCCTCCCTACGTATTTTCAAACTTGGTAAAAATTGTTTATACATATGCTTGGCAACCTTGCAAATTTATGTACATAAAACATGTACTTGTAAGAGTCAATATCAAGCTAACAATTATTTGCATTGATAGATTTTTATATACTTTTCTTTTTAATGTATTATTTATCTATTTTTTATATTAAAAGTATTTTTTGTAATTAATTTGTGAATAATGTTATTTTTGAAGGTAAATATTGACTTTTTTTTTCCTATAATCTCACATTGGGTAAGGGTTGAATATGTCTCAAAGAAGAACATAGAGGATATCTTGAAAGAATATATTTTGGGGAGAGCACAATGAGAACATTATGAATACATTCCTAAAGTGAGAATCTAAGATGATTATTTTTGAAACAATCTAGGCTTCCAGAGAATGTCTTGTAGGAATAGAAAAAACATGGAAATCTAACTTACAATTTGATATCGATGAATATTTTAGCCCATAGACATGAAATATAGATTTTAATTAATTTAAGAAACTATTTTTTTTAACTAATTTATTTATTTAAACTTAAATATTTATACAACTGTAATAATAACATAAAAACTTCCACATAACTATACTTTTTCTGATGGATTTAGAACAATGTGTATGCTTATGATGTTGAATGCCTTACAACACAATAGTAGTGATCTTGTTCTTTATATAAATATAAAACACATATGGGCTTGGGATGGAGTAGAATAGGAGGTATTAGAAAAATCTCCCATTCCAAGCTAATGAATTTCTAAACCCATAGTGATTGTACATAAATTATAGCAATAACGATGTTATAATATTATGATATTCATGTAGTTTTCCTTCATATTACTTTTTTACATGTATGAACACATTCACGCCATAGTTGAGCATAGATATTCTCCAAACCATTCTTGCCTAAAAGTAAGGTTGAAATAATATTCATTTCATCAAGTGGTTACAACCCACCCTTCCATGTGTATATTTCTAGCTTGCTTGGTTACATTGTAAACCATTCCCCCTATGCAAAGTGTGTGTCTTTATCTAGGTTGTCACCATTAATATAGCTAAATTGTATTGGATTACTTCCACTTCGTACTTGGTCTTCCATCCATTCTTGGTAGTCATAATATTGCTTCAGGTTTCTGATGTTTACAACTACTTATTCATTTTTACTAGTTGTCATCTTGGCCCATATGTTAGTTTATCATTGTTTTGTAGTTATTGATACTTATAAATTCCATCCTCAAACTAGCTTGCTTAAAACAAACTCTTTATTTCCAATCAACCAAGTTCATTTTTGCTCAACAAAAATGCAAGGGAACATCAACTACCCTTATATTGCTAGAAGTCCCTTCACAACCACTTAATAATGATAGGTTTTAAAAATAAACAGAGAAGTAATATTCACTATACATACTTAAGTGGATGTTTCTTATATTGGATCAAAAACCCATATTGGCATATTATATATTCCTGTAGTGGATCTCTTGAGAGACAATGGATTTTGTGTTGTCACACATTATGGATGCATGTGCATTTCATAAATGTCATGATGAAAAGTACAATACAATCCCCCATCGCTAGAAGTAAGTTTCCAGTCACTTGCGACAAAGGATGCTTCTCCAATTTTGTACAATGTTCACTATATAGAATTTCAATGGCTCAAATGAATTCTAAGCAACAAAGATATCCAAGGTCAAAATTTCTCTCTTAACCCAAATGGTGGTATTTGAATCCATTGAAAAATAGAAATAAATACATAATGGCACTCAAGTTCAATCATTGTTTTACATTAAAGGAATTGTGGTTCATTTTGAAGAAAAGTGATCATTTTAAGAATATAAGATCCTAGGGTCAAGCAACATGGGAACGAAATTAAAGTTAGATTTTCACACAAGAATCCTATTAAAATATTAAACATCTCTTTTGATTACCATTCCTTAAACCATATTTTCACTTGGTGTTACTATTTTATAGTTTGTGACAATTTTTAAAATTGTGCTTTGCTTTCAACTTTTTTTTTAAACGATCATTTTGAAAACTATGTTTTCATGTGTTTTCAAGTTTTTTTATTTTTTATTTTTTGTAAACTAAAATCATTTTTCAGGTGTGTAGATATAGGATAGACATATCAAATATCTAATTAAAGGTAATTATAAAATATAATAATATAATAATAAATTAATAAAAACTAAAACAATGATAACTACAAAATTTAAAGATATATATATATATATATATATATATATATATATATATATAATAATAATAATAATAATAATAATAATAATAATAATAACATTATGTATATGAATATGGATATCTTAATATTCCATGGAAAAAATTAATTTTGAAATAGTTAGTCCTCTTTATATATGAAATAATGAGAACCAAATATTAATATTGGTAGAAAAAAGACATTGTTAACATTCTTTTTATTAGAGACATCAAGTTTAGAAGTAGAGGATACCTTTAGCTTGAGGAATGACTAGGAATGAAAATTGTTCTTCCTCCCTATTTATTTTCAAATGAACAACAATTATTTATATGTACCCTTGGAAACTTCCTAAATTTCTCTATGTAATATAGATACTTGTAAGAATCAATGTCAAGCTAACAAATATTTGCATCGGTAGATTTTTAGATCCTTTTCTTTGTAATGTATTATTGATGTAATTTTTATAGTAAAAGTATTGTTTGTAATTATTTTGTGAATAATGTTAGGTTGAAGGTAAAGATTGACTTTTCCTTTTCCTTAGAACCTCACATTGGGTAAGGGTTGTATATCTCTAAAATAAAATCATAGAGGATGCCTTGAAAAAATATATTTTTGGGATAACACATTGAGAACATTATGAATACATTCCTAAAAGTGAGAGTTGAAGATAATTCTATTTGAAGCAATGTGAACATGGAAATATAAGGAACAATGAGATAAGGTTGAATATTTTGACTCATATAAATCAATTATAGATTTTAATTAATTTAACAAATTGTTTTTTTTTAATTAATTAATTTATTTCAACTTACATATTTTTACAATGATAAAAATAATGTAAAAACTGCCACATAACTATAAACATTCCAATGGATTCAAAATAGTGTGTATGTTTATGATGGTGAATTACTTACAAGACAATAGTAGTAATATTAGTATTTATGTAAATATAAAACAAGTGTGGGCGTGGGATGGATTAGAATATGAGGTATTATAAAAATCTGCCATTCCAAACTAATCAGTTTCTAAAACCATAGAGATTGTTCATAACTTATAGAAATAGCATCATAATGCTCTTATAATATTCATGTAGCTCTCCTTCATCTTACATTTGTACATGTATGAACACACTTACACCATAATCAAACATAGGTCTTATTGAAGCCATTCTTACCTACAAGGTTGAAATAATATTAATTTCAATTAATTACAACCAACCCTTCCAAATGTATCCTTCTAGCTTGCTTGATTACATTGTAAACCATTTCCCCTATTTATGTTGAGGTATAAAAGGTGTCTTTTTAATGCCTTTTTATCCTACATTAATTATCAATCCAGGAACGACTTTTTGTTTCAAGAGTGTACTCAGTCTGAGGCTGCAATTCAATCTAAGAGTAATGCTTTGCAATATGTAGTATAGTGTTGTAAATACAAGAGTAAATGGATGCTTGGAAAAGAAATCTAACTACAATGACATGAACTTAAATGCTTGAAAATTCAATCATTCACTCAGCAAGCATCAGTCAAGGATACAGTAATGATAACTCTTTCCTTTAGAAACTGATAAAATCAACTAAGAACAAAATAATCAATCTGAGAATGTGGGAGAAATAACCAGTATTCTTTACAATTGATAATCCTGCTTTAAAGAAATTAAATGAAAATATAATTTGAACTAAATGCTGCTAATGAAAGTAAACTATGCAAGAAATTTAAAAGCAAACTCTTTGCAATATGTAAACTAATGAATTGGAAATGAACAACAAACTAGAATTGAACAGTAACACAAATAAACAACAAACTATAACTTAGAATAATTGGACAACAAATCCTATTCAATGAATTTGAACAACAAATCCTATCTGATGGAATCAAATAACGAATTCTATTGAACAACAAACCCTGTCGACAAAAAACTATTTTAAGCAGCAATCTGAAGTGAACAGCAATCAAACGGAACAACAAATGGAATCTAATGCTGAACAACAAAGCTCTGGAAAGCATAACAAGATAAATGATACATGAATTAAGATTCTTGTTAGAACGGAACAATAATGCAATTCATCAATGTAACACACCGATATCAATAAGCAGTTAAACAACAAACCAATTAACTTGCAAACTATGATAAAAGTGAATATGAACTATCACACAAAGATAACTGAAAGGTAATGATACAAACAACAGATCGATCCACCAGGGCTGGGCCCTTAACCACCAGTGAAACGCCGTTGGGCTTTACTCCAGAGTTAAGAAATGGAACGACAACAAGATCTTGCATTAATCAGACATAAACAACGTTTACAACAGTTGCTCTCTGATCACGAGAGTTAAGAAATTACAGAGTTATAAAAAAGAACGTTTAATCGTAAATCATTTCTCTCCCCTCGATTTCTAAAGGCACTGCCTTTTATAAAAATTCGACGGATGAAACAAGAAACACGATAATATTGAACAACGATCCCTCAGGATCGAAAGATCCTGAGGGATTCACTTCTTTTCTCTTTTTAGCTAGCGCTTGGTCTTCTTAGGCTGGAGCCGTGTTGTCCCCTATTTTCCTTTAGCTATACGTTATGATTTCCTTCTTATAGTTTGGATATGGTCCTTTTATGGAGGAACAACGGTTGCTCCTGTTTTAGCTCTACCTCTCAAATGATGGTTTACTTCATTTGTTTCCTGTTTTTAGAACAAAAGGAAATTTTTAGTCAATTTTCACAATAAACACGAGTCTTTGCAATTCTCTCATAATCCTCCAATAAATCATCTTTCTAGGATAAAAAGAATTATGTTTAAAGGAAAAAGATGAGAAAATACATGGTGAATCCATACCTTTTCCAATGCTCAACACACCCCGCTGCTTACCCTTTTTCATGCCCTCATGAAAGCCATAGTTTACATGTAAAGCAGTTAAAGAAAAGGCTGGAGGAGGTTTTTCATTAAGAGGTCTAAAACCATGGTTTGTAGCTAAAGCTTCAAAGATGTGCCCTGTCTGTCCTTCAGGTAACTCATAAATGAATTTATAGTCTGTTGCAAGATACCATATAATGGGACTTCGAAAACTACAACCTAGCCGGAATGGGCCTCCCCTCAAGATGAGGTTACTATAGAGAACCAAGCGGTTAGTAGCTAATCCAAAATTTCTATAATTAAATGGCTCTCTGCCTTGAACATTCCGATTGGAAATATTCCATCGGACTTTAGCTACTATATAGGCCTAGTTTCTGATAGATATAAAATATTCTACCCCATCCAAGACAATTGCTTTGTGGACGAGTCCCAAAGTTTGGATCACACCCTCCTTTGTCATTAGACTCTTCTGCATAGCCCATAGTTGTAATGGGTGTTTTGGTTCACCCCTAACCCAAAGGTCTAACCCATTTTCCTACCTTTGGAAAGCATTATAGGCCTTGAGCCATTTCAACTGATTGACAGCAAATGAAATAAATGCTTGATATTGGATGTCACCCACAAAAGGGCTAGGATTTATCTCAATGTCATTCTCCAATATGAGATTATGCAAATATAACTCACATAGCAGATGCTGGACTTTAACCCCATAGAGTTTGCATCATTTTACAAAATCATCTACAATGTTTAATTCTATAGGCTTTCCTTCCCTAACTGCTTTAATTTTCAACTGTAAATACATTTCTAATAAAAACAAAGCATAATTCTTGGCAGGGCATCTACATGCTAGAACATATGTGTATAAGGAGCAGAGAGTATCCATTTTATTTTGGGCCATTTTTAATTCATTCCTTACCTTTTTAGCTTTCTCTTATGCCTTCCGATACTTATCATAAGCTTCAGCCTTTGATGCACTGATGTCCTTTAGTTGTTGTTGTAGCTGTTGATATTTCTTTTTGGGGACAGTCTCTTCCTCAAGATTTTCTCTTGCATGTTGAGCCTGTGCCAGTTCCTTTTGGAGTTCTGATATAGTAGGGTCAATAAAAATGTTTTGACTGCAGGCTTGTGCGCTTTCAGTTGGGGCAACTACCTCTGGAACAGTTGCTTGCTGTTCCATGCTTTCTTGATTGGACTCAGCTTAACTTTCCATAGTCTCTGCAATATGGGGCTTTGCTTTGGTGGCTACTTTCCTTTTATTTGGGGTTTGTTTGGTGGCTATGTTCCTTTGTTTTGGAGTTCTTTGGGGGTTGTATTCATTTTGAGAACCCTAATACTCTGTCTGAGTTGATCCACTAGCTTTTGAAGCTTTTACCGTTCTGTCCGCAGCTTCTCAAGTTCGGTTATTTTCTTTCTCCTCCTGGGAGGAACGATTGTCCTTTTTTTTGGACTCAATTGTTCAGGTAGTGTTTACTTTTCAGTATTCGTTCCTTCAGTCAGGCTTGCTTCTCTGTTTTCTTCTCGGAACACTTTTTCAGTGTTCATATGCTCTTGGCTACATTCTTCAGGGGTAGTAACCTTAACTGGTTCTGTTGTTCCCTGAGGGTCTTCTGTTTGGAACACTTCTTTCGTGTTCATACCTTCTTGGCCGCATTTCTCAGGGGAAGTAACCCCAACTAGTTCTGTTGTTCCCTGAGGGTTTTCCTCTTCTACTTCATCGGATATTCCCTTGGCCGTATCTTTACTAGTAACAGCTTGTTCCTGCAATTGGTTTGTCTCAATGTTGAAGTTCAGTGGGTTGTGGGGTTGTATGTATTCTCTCATGTTGGCCAAAATTTGGGCCAATTGGTCCTCCTAAAATGGGCTTTGAGGTGGACTTGTAATAGTGGTTTTGGGAGGTTGTGCTCCCTCTCTTTCATCTTCATTGCTTCCTTCCTCTTCACAGGTGTGATAAATTCCTTCTTCCGAACTGGTAGGGTGACTTTCTTCTTCTCCACTGGTGTGGTGACTCTCTTCTTCTTCACCAGTGTGGTGACTCTCTTCTTCTTCCTCATCGGTGTGGTGACTTCATTCTTCGAGTTTTGGGGGTTGTTCATCTTCCGAACTGGGAAATTCTAGGGGTTGGCTAATGCTACCCTGAAAACCTTCTATCATTCCCATACTTCTCCTTAACCTGGAGGATTGTCTATGTTTTGATGGTTTTGCTGCCGTGCTAGTAATTCTTTTGCATTTTGGGGCAGACAAGGCTATTCCTCCAGCAATTGAGAATATCAGTTCTTCCCAACTAGTCCGCTGTTGGGCAAGACTGTAACTAACTATGAATCTGATTAAGAAATGGTGGCTTACCACCATGTCTATATGATGAGACTTTCTTATACTTCGGGCGACATCATGCAATAAGAAATTTAAAAATGCAGGCAAGTTTATAGTACATTTTTGCTTTAATATTGCTAATAACTTAAGCTGGCAAGGTCTTACCACATATTTTCTTCCATCGCATGTTATGTAGCCCTGTACTACTTTTTCCAATTCTGTCCATGGTTCTCCCAACGACACCAGCTGAACTCATTTCCCTTTGACGACCAGGGTCTACCCTTCATCTCGGAAAATGTTCATGGCTTCTTGAAGCCTCACTTTCTTATGGGTCCATATGGTTCCTTCCGCTGGCAGACCAGACACCTCGACGATTATTGAGTCTATTACTGCTATCTGCCTACCTCTAACCATGGAGTAACCTTCCTGCAGATTCTATAAAAATTCAATGGCCACCGTTTCATGAGGTTGTTGCAGTCTTGTGAGGTAGGTAATCCATTCTAATCTCTCCAGAATTTCCCATGCAGCGTTAGAAACAGCTAGCACCTATGGCTCACTATGAATTGGTCGTCCTCCCATTTTATCTGCACACTATTAATTCTTCACAAATGCACAGTAATGTAATGGAACAACACAACACAGTATATCGAAACAATACCATTAATTTTTTATTATTACCGAGAATATATGGATTTGACCCGCATGTAGGCATTAAAAGGCATCCGCACCCCCCCTGAAGGATGATAGGTCATCCTCGACCGTCGAATAGAAGAGCAAGGTATTGCACAACAGTTGTACAAAAGTAAAAAGAATACATACTTATGATACAATCAATCAAATTATTACATTACTGAAATCGATGCACATTATTAAATTTTGAATAGATATAGAAACGTTTATGTAATGATTCGAGGATAAGGGAAAGGGACAGCTGATGTGAAAACAAGTACTTATGCGGTCACTACCCACATAAACTATTATGATCGATTTATGAATAAATTTCACGCATAATAGGTTCAAAACAAAGGGTTTAGGAGGATACTCTCATTTGATATTAGATAGAGATATAAGAAAAGGGTTTAATATTACTATTGATTTGAAAAGTGAGACTCCAATACCATCAACAGAGCTCTATTGCCCACAGGTGTCTATGACCTTGACAAAGTTTATTTTTCACCCTTGGAACCATTGTCCTTTATTTATGCCTAGGGAAGTGTTGTTGTGATGTTATGATGGAGGCCACTGTGCTGGCTTGGGAACCAGATGTTTCACAATGCCATTCACCAGGAAGGAGTGAAATGTGGACAGGGTGGCTCATGATGAGACCTCATGTTCCAAGGACTTTTTTTTTTTTTTTTTTGAGTTATCCATTGGATCATGTCCCTGGTGTGGTGGCCATAATGGGAATGCCACTTCACTGCTTCCTTATGATCATGGTAGGCTGGCTCTTGATGAGACCCCCTATCCTCCATCTGCCATATCATAGAATTGTTAGTAATTATATAGATATTTTTCTTTTCTTTTTTTCATATAGCACTTCCCTACTTATATATAGAGAATGGTGGAAGAAGTATGAACATCTCAATAGAGAAAATATGCCCTTATTCTTATTCAATAAATAAAAATCAAAGAGAGTTATGAAAATTTAGGGAAGAAACAACATGATAAAGATAACCGATAATATTAATTTTAGTGAAAATAAAGACAACAAAGTGATATAGATAGTTGTGTCCTTTCCTTTTTCTTATCACTATAAAACAATTTCTTAAAAATGACAATTTCTCTTGATTTTCTGATTCCAGTAACCTCTAATTTGTGTATCATTGCATAAATTGTATGTTTTCCTTTAAGAGAGTCATGAAGAATTCACAAAATCCTCAAAATGCTGTTCTTAAAACAAGAAAAATGCACTCAAAAAAAGTGTTGTTCCTTTGGGAAGGAACAACAAAAACAATCTGCAAAAATGTTGTTACTTTGGAAAGGAATAGCAAAAATAATCAGTGGAAATGTTGTTCCTTTGGGAAGGAACAACAAAAACAAGCGGAAAAAAAAAATTGTTGTTCCTTTGGAAAGGAATAGCAAAAATGTTGTTCCTTTAAAAAGGAACAGCAAAACTCGGGACAAAAATTGTTGTTCCTTTGGAAAGGAACAACAAAAACATACAACAGAAACTGTTGCTCCTTTGGAAGGGAACAACGAAAAACTGTTGTTCCTTTGGAAAGGAACAACAAAAAGAAACATTCAAATGCACTATTTCTTGAGAGAAACTGCTGCTGTTCCTTAAAAAGGAACAACTTAAGAAATAAAATCTGTACAAAAAACAAGCAAGATAAAGAGAAAAGCTTTATGTAAAAGTTTCAAAATGAAAGAAATTATTCAGTGAATGGGTGCTGAGAGTTGTCTCCCTTAGCTAGAATCTGCATGGTAGAATCTTCCCGTAATTGATGGTAAAAGGACTCCCGATTAAGCGATTTATGACAAAGTTGCACTCGATGACCATTTACTTTGAACGAATGTCCAGATCCATCAATGGTGGTTAATGTGATGGTGCCATTATCATGCACTTTTTGCATCTCATAGGGTCCAAGCCATCATGTCTGGAGTTTTCCTGGGAAATCCTGAAACCTGGAGTCATATAGGAGTGCCCAATCCCCTTCGTGGAATATTTTCTCTTTGATGAGGGCGTCGTGCCATTTTGCTCTTTGCTGTTAAATTAATGCAATGTGTTGAAGAGCAGAGAGCCTAATTTCATCTAAATAATTGATTTGCTGTAATATTCTGACATTGGCTTCATTTAAATCTTAGCCCACCTCCAGGGTTATTCTTAATGTCTAAATTTCAAACTCTATTGGAAAGATGGGTTCTTTTCCAAATATTAATTGATATGGCTAATACCCCGTGGTACTTCTCCATGTTTTTCGATACACCCACAAGGATTCTGGAAATCTATAAGCCCAGTCACATCTGTGTGATGCAATTGTTTTTGTCAGTATAGATTCAATCACTTTATTCGTGCTCTCTACCTGGCCATTTGCCTGTGGGTGGTATGGAGTTGTGATTTTGTGTTGAATGTGGTAATTTTCTAATGTTGCAATGATTTTTTTACCTACAAATTGTAGTCCTCCATCTGTATTTATGTCCCTTGGGAGGCCATATCGGAAAAATATTTGGAAAAGGAATTGTATTATAGAGTCCTCTGTAGCTCTCGAAAGTGCCTCTGCGTCAACCCATTTAGTAACATACTCTATTGTGACTAGGATGTATGTTTTCTGATTTGATGGTGGGTTAATAGGACCAAAAAAGTCGAGCGCCCAGCATTCAAATGGCTTGATTACTAACTGTGGGTTCAAAGACATTTCGTTGGACTGTCCAGGGCGACCTACCCTTTGGCAACTATCACAAGTCTGTACAAATTTTTTAGCGTCTTTAAAAATTGTAGGCCAGTAATAGCATGTCTGTAAAACCTTGTGGCCAGTTCGACGATCTGCAAAACATCCACCACACGGCCCGTCGTGGCATGCTTTCAGAATATCAAATATTTCTTCCTCTCAGACACATCTCCTGATGTGCATATTTGATCCTCTATGAAACAGATAGCCTCCAATCCAAGAGAATCGGGTACTACGTTGTACTATCTGTTTTCGGTCATTGGGTGTTAGATGCTTAGGTAATTTACCTATTACTAAATAATTTGAAATATTAGCATACCATGGGGTTCTAGCAGTAACGGTGAAAAAATTCTCATCTGGGAAGTGATCTTCGACTGCTACTGCATATGTTGGTTTTGGCATTCGTGACAGGAAATCAGCTACAGGGTTCTCTTTTCCTGGTCGATATTTTATTGTGATATCGAATTCCTGTAATAAAATCAACCATCTTGTTACTCTACCATTTGTAACAGGTTTATTTGCTAAAAATTTTATGGCAGAGTGATCTTTATATAAAACTTCAGGATACCCAGTTATATAATTTCTAAATTTATTTACAGCATGTATCACAACTAAAAATTCTTTCCCAGTCACAGTATAGTTTAATTTAGCAGGAGATAGATTTTTGCTAATATAATAGATTGCATATGGTTTCTTATCCTCTTCCTGCCCATGAACTACTCCAATAGCTGTGTCTGAGGCATCAGATGAAATTTGAAATGGCAAATCCCAATTTGTTCCGCTTAGCACTGGGGCTGTTGATAGAAGCTTTTTGAGATCCTCAAAAGCATGGTCACATTTATCTGTCCAGTTAAAATCAACATTCCCTGTTAGTGCATATAAAGGTGCAACTACTCAAGAATAATTTTCTATAAATCTTCTATAATAACCAGAAAATCCGAGAAAGCTACGTACCTCTATTTGTGTGGTAGGAGTAGGTATTAACAAAATTATCTGAATTTTAGCTGGATCTACCTGAATTCCAGCTGCTGAGATATAATGATCTAAGATGAGTCCCTTGGTCATCATCATGTGACAATTTTCATAGCTTAAGCAAAGCCTAGTGTCAATACATCTTTGCAACAACTTTTCCAAGGTTTCTAATGCTGGCTCAAAATCATCTCTGTAAGGTGTGAAGTCATCCATGTATACTTCGAGCCCTTCATTTATCAAATCTGAAAAGATGCTGAGAATGGCCCTCTGAAATGTAGCAGGGGCATTGCATAGGCCAAAGGGTAGCACTCAATAGGAAAATGTCCCCCAAGTGCAGGTAAAAGTGGTTTTGTCTTGGTCTTCAGGGGCAATCTGAATTTGATTGTATTTGTTGAAGCCATCTAGGAACGAAAAGAATTTGTTTCCTACTAATGTATCTAATACTTGGTCAGTGAAGGGAAGGGGAAAGTGGTCTTTCTGGGTTGCTTTGTTTAGTTCTCAGTAGTCGACACATATCCTCCACTTTCTGTTCTTATTTAGCACTACTACTAATGGAGAGACCCACTTGCTATCAGATATTGGGTAAATAAAATTGACATCCAACAGCTTTTGTAATTCAGCTTTCACAATATCTTTAAGATAAGGGTTTAATATTTGTTGGGGTTCTCAAATGGGTCTAACATCTTTTTCTGTATAGATGTGGTGCGTACATAACTGGGGGTCAATTCCCTTCATGTCTGGATAGTCCCATGCAAAGGCTCCCTTATATTTTTTTAGTAATTGGACCATCCTCTTTTCTTGTTCAACAGTCAGATTTTTGTTAATGTTTAAGGTTTTTCCCGGTTCAATTTCTACAATTTTGCTATTGTAAACAAAAGTGGTGGGTATTGATTGATCATGAAAGTATTTCAGGGGATCTTCTTCTTCTTGATTATCAAATGCGGCCTTGATCATGTGACATTGCAAATGGGATCTGATTTTTGGTTTATTAATGAAACTGTTAATAATGTCATCCTCTGTTTGGTCTTTAAGGTCGAGGGCATCTTCTATGGTTAGTGGTGATCTAATATTTTCCATGAGATATGATATAGGTTGTTTCCTTGTTTTGATTATCGATAGGCTTGGTTGGGTTGGGGGATATAAAGCTAAATTCTTGACATAGTTTCCTCTTGTTATAGTCATGTTGCCTCGTTGGCAGCTAATGTAAGCATTGACAGTTGCCAACCAAGGTCTACCTAGGATCAAAGGGTGTCCATCTAGCCAGTTTTTGGGGTTGATAATCAGGAAGTCAGCAGGGTACTCCCAGGAATCTATTGATACCATTACATCATGTAATGTACCTTCTGGTTGGACTACCGATCGGTCAGCCAATTCTAATAAGGTTGTTTTTGGATCTAATGATATAATGCCAAGTTTTTGACAAGTGGTGGTTGTTATGATGTTAGTTGTAGCTCCCAAATCAACTAAGGCATTTGGAAATGATTGCCCATTGATTTGTACCGTCACTATAAGATTTCCTGGGTCCTCATACTTTATAGGTGTTTCCATTCCTGATAATAAATCAGATAGAGTGCCGACTACTTGGATAGTTGGGTTAGTTTTTGTTCTCCTCTTGGGCTTCCTTATACATAGTTCTTTGATGGTTTTTCATAAATAGGGATGTCTTGGATAGCTTGGAGGAAAGGGATTTTTATACACAATTTTTTTAACTCTCCCAGAAGATCAAAATCAGGATATTCTATTGGGTGAGGTATGATTAATCTTTCTGGGAATGGTGGAGAAGAGGTGGTTTCTTGTTCCTGAGTTTGTTTTTTAACCACATCATCCTTGTGCACTGTTTTTTCTGTGGGTAACGGGTCTTCAACTTGAACATTTTTGTCTACCTCTATTTCTTCTATGCACCCAGATCTTAGTTGAAGGTCATTACACTCCCTCAGTTCAGTTTATTGTTTCGGTGGTTCCATTATTTGAACAGACTGAACTGGCCTATTATTGGGGTTTGGGTTGGGTTGGGCCGAGAGTTGCAGTCCTAAGTTGGTCTGGGGATTTTGTGGCAATATATAGTGGGCTGGCACTGTAGGTTGAGGGAGAGGGATTGTTCCAGCTGGCTTATTTGTAGGTCTTTGCAAGTTTTTCTTCCAGGTCTGACTCTGCGAGGTGGAGGGGGACCATTTTGTTGGATAAGCATTGTTTTGCCAAAATGGTGGACAGTAAGGAAAGTTTGGAAAATTGGTTTGATTTATTTGATTTGGCCATGGTGATGTAGGGAATGGCTATTGTGACCAATTGGGGAAAGGTGGTTGATTTTGCCACATTCCATTATATTGCTAAGCAT
Organism: Pinus albicaulis; assembly: GCA_034641835.2. Lineage (NCBI taxonomy): Eukaryota > Viridiplantae > Streptophyta > Pinopsida > Pinales > Pinaceae > Pinus > Pinus albicaulis. The sequence goes on along the minus strand of JAXQQM020067525.1, from coordinate 57,146 downwards.
TATACTAAAGAAACTGAAAATAAGAGGATGGATCAATTGGCATACCTGTTTGTCGTGGCTGCCATTGTCGGCGCTAATTGAGTAGACATACCAATTATGATTCTTCTTCCGCATTCTTGTAAATTGCTTTCAATCCAGGGAGCGAGGGGCAACCTTCTGTGGAGTGATCTTTTGTTCAGATAGCACAGACTTTGACTATATCCAATGGGCACTCTTTATGGCTGTATTTTTTTTTGCATTTAGGGCAGAATATTGCCAAATTTTGTTCTGCTTCTGCTTGCTTTTGTTTGGCTTGCATAATGTCGAACTGCGTTGTCAGAGTCCCTAGAATATCCGTTTTAAAATCTTCTAGTAGATTGCCAATTTCTACACGGGTTATACTATCACCAGATATCTTACTATCTCTTGTGATCATATCACGTTCTGCTGACTTTAGCCTTGTGCTGCCTCTCGAACTCCTGATACATAAATCAATAATGTCAGGAAAATTTTCCTGATATATATCACCTTTGGACATAATGTTTAATGTTTCAACCCACTGTTCCTTCATCCCTTTAAGTAATGTAGTTTTCAACACATTATCAGGTAAGGGTAAAGATGCATAAGGTGATCTTTGGAGGTTGTATTGAAAGTGTTCTACATATTCCTCAAGTGTTTCATTAGGTTTTGCTGTCATCTGAAATATTTTGTCTTTTAATTCCCTGGACCTACAATAATCCTGATATTTCTTTAGAAATGCAACTTTCATCTGATCCCAATCATTTATAACACCTCCACCTAGCCCCATAAACCATCGTAAAGCTGCTCCTTTTAATGTGGAAGGAAATAATTTTAATTTTTGGGGATCGGTGGTATAGTCATACCCCCTACGTAATACATCGAATTCAAATAGAAATGCATCTGGATCTTCTGATGTTAAGCCATGGAATGTAAGAATATGCTGAAGAGGAATGGCCTTCATAGGTGCATTAACTGCAGTGTCCACAATGGGATATTGTAGTGTGGAAGTTTGTTGAGGTGTTTTCTAGTTCTGGTTCTGGGCCATTTGATCGAATATGTGCCAATATCCTTCTGCGATTTCAAGGGAATTCGTAGGCTGAATAGAAGGAATAGGAATGACCTTGACAACACTCCCTTGATCTGGAATAATAAGTTTTCCTTGTTGGCCTGCTATCTCAGGAGATTCAGGTCCTTTAGCTTTGTTTTGAATGATGTTGACAGCACTTCCCTTATCTAGGCTGCTCACTGTTTGGGTTACTCCAAGAGGAGATTTTGGTTCTTCTGTTTCCCCTGTTTCTCCTCCTCCTTCGTGGAGATTACTAGAGTTCCCTTCTTGCAGAGAAATTAGGCGAGAATTCTCAATTTCTTGGGAATCTTGTTCAATTTCTTCTGTTTGAATATGTACCTCAGCAAAGGCTACAGATGGTGATCCTGTGGCCTGAAGGGAACTAGTAGGTTGTCTAGAAATGACTTTCCTAGGTCCTACTGATGGCTAAGATTCATTTTTCTTAAGGATTTCGTCAATGAAAGTTGTTCGCCCAAGGGTCACCAATCCCTTAGGTTTTTTGAGTTTAGGAGGAATTTTGTTCTGTTTAGCTTTTCTATTCATTCAAAAATACAAGCATTCATTCCTAACTAAAATTTTTACCCAATTCTACTGTGAAGCGAGCTAGTGAACAAGTATGTTTCTTGCTCGATACACAGGTTCTTACCTTTCGTTTTTAATACCCAATTCTTCGCTAGTAGAAAAAAAATCAAATATACATCACTCTTTTGTAAATGGCTACACTCTCCCCGACAACGGTGCCAAAATGTTGAGGTATAAAAGGTGTCTTTTTAACGCCTATTTATCCTACATTAATTATCAATCTAGGAACGACTTTTTGTTTAAAGAGTGTACTCAGTCTGATGCTGCAATTCAATCTAAGAGTAATTCTTTGCAATATGTAGTATAGTGTTGTAAATACAAGAGTAAACATATGCTTGGAAAAGAAATCTAACTACAGTGACATGAACTTAAATGCTTGAAAATTCAATCATTCACTCAGCAAGCATCAGTCAAGGATACAGTAATGATAACTCTTTCCTTTAGAAACTGATAAAATCAACTAAGAACAAGATAATCAATCTAAGAACATGTGAGCAATAACCAGTATTCTTTACAGTTGATAATCCTGCTTTAAAGAAATTAAATGAAAATATAATTTGAACTAAATGCTGCTAATGAAAGTAAACTATGCAAGCACTTTAAAAGAAAACTTTTTGCAATCTATACAGTAATGAATCAGAAATGAACATCAAACTAGAATTGAACAGTAACGTAAATAAACAACAAACTGTAACTCAGAAGAATTGGACAGAAAATCCTATTCAATGAATCTGAACATCAAATCCTATCTCATGGAATCAAATAGCAAATTCTATTGAACAGAAAACCCTGTCGACAACAAACTCTGTTAAGCAGCAATCTGAAATGAACAGCAATCAAACGGAACAACAAATGGAATCAAATGCTGAACAACAAAGCTCTGGAAAGCATAAAAAAATAAATGATATAGGAATTAAGATTCTTGTTAGAATGGAACAGCAATGCAATTCATCAATGTAACACACTGATATCAATAAGCAGTTAAATAGCAAACCAATTAACTTGCAAACTGTGATAAAATCGAATATGAAATATCACACAATGATAACTGAAAGTTAATGATACAAACAGCAGATTGATCCACCATGGCTAGGCCCTTAACCACCAGTGAAACGTCATTGGGCTTTACTCCAGAGTTAAGAAATGGAACGACAACAAGATCTTGTATTAATCAGACATAAACAATGTTTGCAACAATTTCTCTCTGATCACGAGAGTTAAGAAATTATAGAGTTACAAAAAAGAATGTTTAATCATAAATCATTTCTCTCCCCTCGATTTCTAAAGGCACTGCCTTTTATAAGAATTTGACGGATAAAACAAGAAACACGAAAAGATTGAACAGCAATCACGATCGAAAGATCCTAAGGGATTCACTTATTTTCTCTTTTTAGCTAGCGCTTGGTCTTCCTAGGATGTAGCCGTACTGTCCCCTATTTTCCTTTAGCTATACGTTCTAATTTCCTTCTTATAGTTTGGATACAGTCCTTTTCTGGATGAACAACAGTTGCTCTTGTTTCAGATCTGCCTCTCGAATGATGGCTTACTTCATTTGTCTCCTGTTTTTAGAACGAAATGAAATTTTTAGTCAATTTTCACAATAAACACGAGTCTTTGCAATTCTCTCATAATCCTCCATTAAATCATCTTTCTAGAATAAAAGAATTATGTTTAAAGGAAAAATATGAGAAAATACATGGTGAATCCATCCCTTTTCCAATGCTCAACAATGTAGAGTGTATGTCTTAATGTGAGTTTTGTAAAAATTAGTATACACTAAGCATGCATACATCCATATGCCCCTGATCTCACAATATTTAACTCCTTGAAAATACAGAATCATTCCATTGTTAATCTTTTGTGGAAAATTAATTACAAACACATGTGAAGCATAAATAAAAACAATCGCACATAACACAGTTGTTTAACGGGAAATCCTGAAGCTGAAAACCCCAACTATCATATATTATGTATCATGGAGATCATTTAAAAATATAATACAGAACTTATTACATCAAGCTCTGAGTAAAATCAATCGTCACACACTAACATAGAAGAAATCTGGAAATCCATGCACCGATCCCTGCCCTTCTGCTAGCCTACCTCCACTGCACAATCCTTGCTGAAGAATAGCTCTAAATAAATTCCAAATACTCTTGCCTTGACTGCGCAATCCTCATTGGCAACTCTAATGTGTGTGTGGTGTAATCAATGCATAACTATAGTCACAACAGATAGTCCATCTTTCCCTTTCACCTATCTCTCCACTGGGTTTCCACTGGAACTGACATGCACTATAGTTAACTGTTGTATTGTTCAGTTGATTAATGAGTTATTATTTGTGAATTAATTAACTAATTAAATCACTCCACTCTCACTAGTGTATCATTCAAATATATATATATATATATATATATATATATATATATATATATATATATATATATATATAGATATAGATATAGATATATATATATATATATATACACAACTAGCTCAACTGAGTCTAATTGAGTTAAACTGAATACAACTTCATGAAATACTCTTCCAACTCTGTCATAACTTTTCCACTTTAGTTCTAACTGAGTCCTCCATGCATGAACCACCAGTAAACCCTAGGAATTGCGTAATTCCTTCAACCCACTAATTTTCCAAATTTGTGCACTGAAATTAAGTGCTCCAAGAGAATAAGTTGTTGTTTATTGTCAGATTATTATTAAGAGCTAATAATAATCGACACTTCTATTTTTAGATCGACGATCTATAAATAGGCTTCACCCAATATTCTAAAAATAGAATTTCATCTATTTTTCCAACTTGATCAACCATCCACAAATAGAATCCTGCAACTTCTGAAATATGATCACCATGTCTAAAAATAGACTTGCACCAAAAATAGCCTGTGGGCCCACTAAGTGAAAGCGACTCGTTTCACTAAGCTCATCATCTTATTGAATCTCAACACTCCCTCTCAACAAGATAGGGATTATCTTTCACCCCGATCCTGCCTCTATGGTATTCGAATTTGCTCTGGGTGAGCGCCTTCATCAGAATATATGCATCCTGATCTTCCATAGGAATGTACTGAAGCAACATGATCTTTCGCTGCACACAATCTCTTATATGATGATACCAGATATCAATATATTTATATCTATCATGAAACACAAGATTAACCAAGAGTTTAATGCAACTTTGATTATCACAATGTATCACTGTGGGATCTAAATGTGAACCAAACAAACCAACCAGGATCTTCCTCATCTAGATAGCCTCACATGCAGCTTGCCTTGCTTCCCTGTATTCTACTTCCACTAAACTGAGTGACACAGATCTTTTTTTCCTATTGTACCAAGAAACTGTCGTAGATCCGATACTGAAAATCCCTCCTGATGTGCTCTTTCTGTCTGTTGGGCTGCCTGCCCAATCTTCATTAGTGAAGCCATGAAAATTCACCTCATCCGTCTGTCTGTGCCATAAACCATAATCAGATGTGCCCCTGAGATATCTCAGAACATGCTTGCCTGCCTTCTAAAAGATCTTGGCAGGCTTAACCATCGCTTGTGAAAGCTGGTTCACCGCATAGCATATGTTCGGTCATGTATTAACTAAATACATGAGCGAACCCACCAACTATCGATAAACAGTGGCATCCACTACCTATGTCGATGTAGCATCCTCTTTCCTCCAATTCCCTGGAAGAGGAGTGTCGATAGGCTTGCAGCCTTGCATGTGAAGCTTCTCTAGTATCTCCCGGGCATACTTGCCTTGAGACACAAACAGTTCACCTTCCCGCTGCCATATTTCCAATCCAAGGAAATAATGAAGGAGGCCCAAATCCTTCATCTCAAATTCCTTTGCAAGATCTTCCTTGCATGAGTGTATCAACTGCTCATCACCCGTTAGTATTAAATCATCAATATAAAGAACAATGATTAAAAGCTTACCCTCCACCACAATTTGGTACAGGTTTGCATCCGCCTCATTCTTAGTGAAGCCAAGTCCAGTGAAATAGCTGTCAATTCGAGTGTACCAAGCACGAGGTGCTTGCTTCAGCGTATACAATTCTCTTTTGAGTCTGCACACATGTGACTTGTTGCTAAAGATCTAAAATCCTTTAGGCTACTCAATGTACACATCTTCTTCAATGATCCCATTAAGGAACACAATCTTCACATCCATCTGATGAATGTGCCAACCCATCTGCACTGAGAGAGAAAGGATGGTCCTTATGGAAGAATACCGTGCGACAGGTGAAAATGTTTCTTCATGATCAATCCCCTCAATCTGTGAGAATCCCTGGGCAACAAATCTTCCCTTATACTTCTTGACGCTCCCATCAGTAGCTTGCTTTACCTTGTAGATCCATCTTGATCCTACAACTAATTTTCCCACCAGCCTTGGAACAATCTCCCAAGAATTGTTTCTGACAATGGAGTCATACTCCTCCACCATAGCATCTACCCATGTGGGATCCTGCACTGCTTCTTCAAAAGAAGATGGCTTTGTCACGATACACTTGCTCATAAGAGCCATGTATCCAGTAAATTAGTCAGGTGACTGTCTCTGTTTGTGCTGTGATGTAGGGACTCCTACATTCTGTGCCGCATCAAGCTTTAGTCTCTCATCTTCTGTGGTACGCTTTCTACCTTATCTGATGTTTGGTTCTGCATGAGTGGACTCTTCCACTCCATGAATATCCTCCTGTGGCTGATCCACATCTAGAGGCTCATATTTGGGAACAAGCAGTTCCTTCACTACATGCAAGTCTAGCTCCCTCTCAAGCATAGCTAGTGCAACACCGGTGATCATTTTGTTCTTCCTCTCCGCGACCCCATTCTGCTGTGGGTTATGAGGCGCTATGAGTTCTCTTTGAATTCCTTCTTTGCCACAGAATTTTTTGAATTTTCCCGAGATGTATTCACCACCATTATTGCTCTGTAGAGCTTTCATTTGCTTCCCCAACTCCTTCTCCACCAATGCTTTGAACTCATAGAACTTTGAGAATGTTTCGCTCTTCTTATGCATGAAGAATATCCAGCATCTAAGAGAATATTAATCAACAAATATAACATAATACCTATGTTTTTCTATTGAAGCAACTGAGAAAGGTCCACACACGTCTGTGTGAATTCTCTCCAGGATCACCGAAGCATGGTTCTCCTTCTCATGAAAGGTGGTCTTTACAAACCTACCCATAGTACATCCCTTGCACTGATCTGACTGTGCAAGATTACCCTTGGGAAGTCCAGTAGAAATCTACTGCAAAATCTTCAAGGCGCCATGGTGAAGATGGCCCAATCTCCTGTGCCATAATTCAACCTCATCCCGGTTCACCACTTCTTCTTCTTTTCCCACCATTTCAGTGCAGCCATCTACCTCCAGCTTGTAGAGATTCTTAATTCGAACGCCTATCTTCTTGGTTTGACCCGTTGTTTTATGTCGAAGGAAGGCTTTTCCCTCACTGAAAACAACATCATAACCTTTGTCTTCCAACATTGCAACCGAGACCAAGTTCTTCTTCAGACCTGGAACATGCATAACATCCTTCAACAAGAATGAATTACCAGACTCCCTTTCAAAGGTAATGGTCCCAATGCCGGTCGCATTGTATCGACCATCGTCACCGATCTCTATATGCATATGGAGGTCCTTCTCCTCCAAGTCACTAAACAACTCCTTGTCTCCTGTCATATGGAAAGACGCACCACTATCAAGATTCCACACCGATCCCATACAACTTGAAACCAAGCATGCGATCAAAGAGAAATCAGGTTCAAATTGTGAGGCTATGGCCTCTCCAGCTGCAGCTCCAGCAACCTTCTTGTTCTTCTTCTTCTGTGGGCAGTTAGTGGCGAAATGCCCATGTTCATGACAGTGAAAACACTTCACTTTGGACAAATCATGCTTCTTGCCTTTAGCATTGGATTTTGAAGGAAATTTCTTCCCCATCCTTTTCCTTGCTTTGGCAGCCAAATCTCAATTCTATTCATCTTCATTCTTCGATGAAGAGCCATTCCTGGTACCCCGCCTTATCTCCTCTTGCACAAGATTCGACCAAAGTCGCTCCCATCCCGACAATTTCTCCCGTCCATTGACAGAGTCTTCATAGCTATGCCAACTCTTTGGAAGCCCAAGGAGAGCCAATCTCACCAAGTCTTCATCATCAACAGTAACCCCCACACTTCCCATTTCATTCTTGTAGTGGACAAACTTCGTGAAGTTTTTTGGAATACTGTCGCCCTTCTCCATTTTTATTTTTCCGAGCTTGTCTTTAAGCGCCAACTTCCTCTCGTCGCTTCTGCTTTGGAAAAAATATGTCAAAGCCTTCCACATTAAGAATGGAGTGGATTTTTCATGAAGGCTAGAAAAAATATGGTCCTTCACACCTTCCAACAAAGTTCTTCTTGTCTTTGTTGTCTTCTTTTTCCATGCGTAAATTAATGGAGCATCGCTAGATCCCATCTTAGGAACATCACTATCGATGAACTCCTTCAGTCCATTATCCTCCAGCACCGCCTCCATCCTATCCTTCCAGGCTATGTAATTCGAGCTCCCATCAAGGGAATGCTCCAACCGCAACCCATTGAAAGACATTTCAATGTATACTCAACTTCTTCACCAAGAATCTTCTATAGCAAATTCGAATTGTCCACAAGCACAAACTCAACAATTCTTCACAATTGCAATATTCAAGAATTAACACTGCTCCGATACCATGTAGAAATTAGTATACACTAAGCATGAATACATCCAGATTCCCCTGATCTCAAAATATTTAACTTCTTTCAAAATACAGAATCATTCCACTGTTAATATTTTGTGGAAAATTAATTACAAACACATGTGAAGCATAAATAAAAACAATTGCACATAACACCATTTTTTAACGGGAAATCCTGAAGCCGAAAACCCCAACTATCATATATTATGTATCATGGAAATCATGTAACAATCTCATAGAGAGATTAGTACATCAAGCTCTCAGTATAATCAATTGTCACACACTAACATAGAGGAAATCTGCAAATCCATGCATCGATCCCTGCCCTCCTGCTAGCCTGCCTCCACTGCGCAATCCCTTCTGAAAAATAGCTCTAAATGAATTCGAATTACTCTTGCCTTGACTGTGAAATCATCATTGGCAACTCCAATGTGTGTGTGGTGCAATCAATGCATCACTATAGTCACAATAGATAGTCCATCTTACCCTTTCACCAATCTCTCCACTGGGTCTCCACTGGAACTGACATGCACTGTAGTTAACTACTGTATTGTTCAGTTGATTAATGGGTTATTATTTGTGAATTAATTAACTAATTAATTCACTCCACTCTCACTAGTGTATCATTCAGTTAGACAAGATACAACTAGCTCAACTGAGTCTAACTGAGTTAAACTGAATACAATTCCATGAACTACTCTTCCAACTCTATCATAACTTCGCCACTTCAGTTCTAACTGAGTCCTCTATGCATGAACCACTAGTAAACCCTAGGAATTGTGTAATTCCTTCAGCCTACTTATTTTCCAAATCTGTGCATTGAAATTAAGTGCTCCAAGAGAATAAGTTGTTGTTTATTGTCAGATTATTATTAAGAGCTAATAATAATCGACACTTATATTTTTAGATCGACGATCTATAAATAGACTTCGCCCAATATTCTAAAAATAGAATTTCATCTATTTTTCCAACTTGATCAACCATCCACAGATAACATCTTGCAACTTCTGAAATATGATCACCATGTCTAAAAATAGACTTGTGCTGAAAATAGCCTACGGGCCCACTTAGTGAAGGTGACTCTTTTCACTAAGATCATCATATTTTTTAATCTCAATAAGTTTTCACAATAAACGTAGCTAATTTGTATTGGATTACTTCAATTTCATACTTTGTCATCCATCCATTCTTGGTAGCTATAATATCGCTTAATGCATTGGTTTTTTATGGTTTACAACTACCTATTCATTTTCCTAGTTGTCATATTGGCCCATGTTTTACCTTACTATTTTTTATTATTATTGTTACTCATAAATTCCACCACGAAACCTTTCTTGAAAAAAACACATTATTTCCAATCAACCAATCTCATTTTCAGTCAAAAGAATGCAAGGGAAAATCAACTACCCTCATATTTCTAGCAACATAACAATCCTCATTGTACATAGAGTTAAAAGCGCAAAATCATAAGTCCCTTGACAATCATTTAATAATGAAAGGTTTTACAAACAAAAATATAATTAGGATTGACTATACATACCTAAGTGGGTTTTTTTTTTTTTATATTAGATCAATAATCTATATTTCACTATTATATAATCCTGCATTGGATCTCTTGAGAGATAATTGATTGTGTTTTGGAACAATATGAATGTATGTACATTGCAAAAAAGACATCATGACAGGTACAATGCAATCCTCCATCACTATAAATAAGTCAAATAATCATGCGTGACAAAGGATGTTTCTCCATTTTTGTACCACATTTACTGTATGGAATTTTCATGACTCAAATTAATTCTAAGCAACAAAGATATTCAAAGTAAAAATTTCTCTCTTAACCCAAATGGTGGAATTGGAATCCATTGAAAATACAAATAAATACATATTGAAACTCAAGTTCAATAAGAATGATACATTAAAGGAGTTGTGCTTCATTTTGAATAAAATTGATTAGTTTAATAATACATGATCTCAGGGTCAAGTGGCGTGGGAAAGAAATATAATGACAAGATTAAGTAAAATATGTAAGCATAGTGGTGCACATGGGTCATACTAATTATTAAAAAATTTCTTAAATAATTATTTTTGAATTGGCATTGGTAATGGAGCATGTGTCGTATTGATAAAATAATAAACCAATGACATGGGAAATGGGCATGCTATGTGACATTTTTTAAACATTATTTGGTGATATGTAACCCATGTGATGGAGGGTCACTGAACCTCAAACATTGGAATAAGAAAATTCAATTGGAAAAAATTATGAAGGGGTAGGGCCCAAGGTAGATGCACATGATTCCCAAAACAAACTAAAAATAAATGTTACACACTTTACATCACATAACATAAATTATAAGAGGAGTGAAAAAATGATGTGTCAGTGTTGGAGTGGGGGGTAACTATTGCGAAAAATAGGTTTTCCCCTTGCTAATCACTTCTCATCCCTCTCTCTCAAATATTTGTAGATGGTGGATAACTCTTCCTCCACATTATCATCTCACTCATTTTTATATATCAACAATCCTCGTCTACTCATGGAATTTCCAGCTTGCATGGAAACTAGAAACTTGAACTCTTATGTGACTTCATACTCTATTATGATAATTTCCTCAACATTAACTTCCTACGTGGATAGATTTAAGATCATGTACTTAGCTAAGGGGATGAACTCACCCTTATCCATGGTGAAAACCCCCGTTTTCCCCTTCCCTGCAAGAAATATTGTTGTGAACTGTGTTGCTCCATCCTCTATATTCATGGAAAATAGCTTGAATACACCCTTTTCTTTAGAACATGTTGAAAGGAGTGTCATTCCTTCCTTAATCCCAGAGGGCTAATGTAAAACTTGGTTTCACCTGGCTTTTCATGATGTTGTAAAATGTACAATTGAAATTATTTTCTTAAGGACATAAGTTCATGAAGCCCCTTTGTTTTTAGGTTCCTTTGGTGGATGAAGCATTTAGGGATGAAAATGTGTTCTCACAGTTTTACTTGATATGCATATTTAATGGTTTGTGGCCGCATCTAGTAGATATTATCTCCTTGATTTTTTAGCACTAGAAACCGCTAAATTTAGATGAGCTAAATATCTATGCTTTGTCCATAGAGATTTTGTATTATTATATGATAAATTTTAATATTAGGAGTTGATATTTGGTTCAATTTTGTGGTTTTGGGAAAGTGCATGGTTGTCTATGCAACCATGGTTCCCCTCTTTTCACCCCTTCTGAACTAAAATTTCTACCACTCCAGTTTGGGTAAGGATTTGTAATCTCCTTTTGCATCTATGTAATATTCCGTCATTGAAAGCTATAGTAAATGATCTAGGTATATTTTATCGGTATATCAATGATACAAAACAATACCATGAATGGCCGCTATGAAAATGTTTAATCATTCAACTAATTTCCATCACGATTAGATTTAAAATATTTTTTCTTAGGTACTTCGTCTTCATATTAAATTTACTAATGTGTGTTTCTCTTATTTTTTCACTTTCTTTATTTACCAGATTTTGTTTCCCCATAATGATAACATTCTTTTACAAAATCTAGTTTGATAAAACTTGTTTCTTGGGGATGGGGTGGATACATTGAGAAACTTTTTTTTATCTATTGAATCCATCTCTAAGAGAGAACATTTAACATCCAAAATACACCTTGTGATCCCACTATAAGTACTAGGTTTAAATAAATTGATTCCCTCCATTATATCATACATTGTATGAAATGTGAGTTTTTTTTTTTTCTTTTGCTATTTTTTTTTCAGAAATCGAGATGACTAACTTGTGGCTTCAGAAACTTCGACCCAATAAAATGTAAGCTATAATAAAAACCTGCAACAATCACACCTAGCCTTGGCCACACCAACCAATGCTCATGGATTGATTTGTTCCTGTGAGGTATCAGAATGGTGAACTTTTCACCATGGTGTGCCTTAACAAAACACCTTATCACTGATTTTTATATGCTATGTGGGCTCCTATGAAATGTGAGTTATATTTTCTAACCTTTTTCTCTTCAAATCATATGATTACCTGTACATATATGAATCCTAACCCATCACACCAAATTTACACCCCTCAACCTCACATTGCAATTTCTACTAAAATGGGGTTGAAAATGACTTTCCTCGACATCACATTGTAGTTTCAGAAGATAAAATGAAAAATATCCAATACACAATATATTATACATGTTATGATATTAATGTGAAGCTTCTACAAAAAGCATGTCAATTAAATTCACATGATATTAACACATATGTACTTAAAATCCAAATTTAGATTGAAAAAGGAAATAGATCCATATATGATAGTCAGTGACTTAAGATCCATAGGATTTTAATGTTTTATAAAATCAACTTTGTTTAATTGTTTGAAGAGCTAAATTTTCTTCCTTCAACCTATGTCTAAAGGCTGTAAAGAAATGTTGTAAGAGAATATAAAGATAAATAGTTATAAACATGAAATTTAATATTTTTTCAATATTCAATTCCACATATTAGCACACCATGAGTAGTGCCACATGACATTTGAATAATGCATCCCTTTGAAATTGTGTGCCTTCATTTAATTAGCGATATTCAACCAAGAAAAAAACCCATGGAAATTGTATCTTCATGATTTGTAGGTAATTTGTTGAGAGGTTTTCTTATAATTGAATTTCTTACTCCGAGGAAAAATATACATGTATTCCACTCACATTTTCCAAATTTCAATTTTATTTTTCATGTATGTGTATTTCAATTTTATCATTTTAATTATGACCCTCTTCTTCTATCTTTGAAAGCATTGAACAATAACCGGGAATAAAAAATAAAATTAGAAATACTTATGTTAGAGAATCTCAAGTCTTTGAGTAGATGTAACACTACCTAAGTGTATAAAGTCCTTGTAGATTCAAACTGCTAATTGTAATTTACTAAAACAATAAACCTGAATCTAATATACCAATAGTAGAAACAATTAAACGATCTCGAGATCACGAAGAATACAAGAGAAATAATTCAATCAACACATTATACGATGATTTCCTGGGGAAATCCATAGCTAAAAAAGATTTCAATCTATATATTACATTAGTCAGAAAAATATGATAAGATTACAATGATTTTCACAAGCCTATGCAACCTATGCACTATCTCTATCTCTCTCATTGTTTCCTAGATAAGCCTTTGCCAATACTTAGCCAATTTCTGCTTTCCCAAGTCCCTATTTACTTGCGATGTTTCCTTGGGAATTATCCTCTATTATTTATGGAAATTCCTCATTCATAATTGTGAAAACCATCATAGGCTTTCCTCTAACTACATCCACCACTTGTACAATTTGGATGATTATACAATTGATATTACACTGTCCTTGAACTCCAGACTCAACTGTATAACATGTAGATTACACATGCATGAGTTATTTATGGTTGATTTATTAATGAATTGGTTGAAAATTGAAGTTGCACTCCACTGTTATACATCCTACTAGTTCTGCCAATAGTTGGAATTATTTTAACTGACTTTAACTCAATTTAACTAAATGAATTAATTACATCTCAAAATAAACTCAATCAGAGCTCCCATAAAGTAGGAGCCACTCTACATGACTCAAGTTAGACCCTGAACTCAAATTAACTGAACTAAATAAGTCAAACTAACTTATTTAACTTGTATAAGTTGTCATGTGATGTGGAATTACAATTTTATTCTAATATAATTCAAGCGAAAATTAAATTAAAATCATTATTTGTGTCATTTTAAACACTCTCTCTTAGCAAGAAAGGGATTATCATATACCCCAATCCTGCCTATAGTTTCTTATTCAAGATATCTGCATCTTGTTACTCTGTAGGCATGTACTCTAGGAACATGATCTACCTCTCCACACAGTGTTGTAGAAGGTGGTAACATGTGTCGATATGCTTGGACCGATCATGAAAAACAAGATTCTCAGAGAGTTTGATGCAACTATGATTGTCACATTAAATCGCTTTAGGATCCATCTACTGACGAAATAACCCAACAAGGATCTTCCTCATCCAGATAACATCATAATCTGCTTGAATACCATTCATGTACTCTGCTTCTACTGAACTAAGTGCAATTGATCTCTACTTCCTACTGTACCAGGATATTGCTACTGACCCAATACTGAAGATTCCCCCTAATGTGTTCTTCCTTTTTGATGGACTCCCCACCCAATATACATTTATGAATCCTTGCAACTTCACTCCCTCTATCCATCTATAGTAAATACCAATCTGAGTGGTGTCTCTAAGGTATCTCAACACATGTTTGGTTTCTTTCCCATACAATTTGGTTGGATTAACCATTGCTTGACTAAGTTGGTTAACTGGATAAAAAATGTCCAGTCGTGTTTTCATCAAGTACATAAGTTATCCCAAAAGTTTATTTTAAAAGGTAGCCTCTACCACTTCGCCTGAAGTAGCATATTCCTTCCTCCAATTTCATGATAGAGGAGTCTCCATGTGTTTTTCTCTCTCCATGTGAAACTACTTCAATATGTCATCGAAATACTTTCCCTAAGAGACAAATAGTTCCCAATCTCCTTTCCAAATTTCCAAACCAAGGAAATAATGCATGAGCCCCATGTCTCTCATCTTGAATTATCTTTCCAAATCCTCTTTGAAATATTTTATAAACTTCTCATCACCTACTATAATTAAATCATCGAAATATAATACTATAATCAATAGTTTACCTTCAACCACAATATGGTAAAGTTTTACATCAGCTTCACTTTTGGTGAATCCCAACCCAGTGCTATAGGCATTGATCTTGGTGTACCAATCCTGTGGTTCTTGTTTCAATCCATACAGTGATCTGTTGATTCTTCACACATATGGCTCTCTGTTGAAGGTCTCAAATCCTTTCGGCTGCTCTATGTACACCTCTTCCTCAATCACTCTGTTGAGGAAAGTTTTATTCATATCCATCTAATGTATCTTTCATCCCAACAACGTTTAAATTGATATAATTGATCTGATTGAAGAGTACCTTGCTACTGGAGAAAATGTCTCCTTGTAATCAAGTCCCTCCACCTGAGAGAACCTTTGTGCCACAAATTTGGC
Organism: Pinus albicaulis; assembly: GCA_034641835.2. Taxonomy (NCBI): domain Eukaryota; kingdom Viridiplantae; phylum Streptophyta; class Pinopsida; order Pinales; family Pinaceae; genus Pinus; species Pinus albicaulis. The sequence continues at coordinate 41,686 of JAXQQM020067525.1, read as the reverse complement.
ATTTTGTTTCTTGACACTCTGCTCTGTTGTTTTTTTAACCTTATATGTTGTGAAACCAGCTCCAAAAATAGAAGAAAAGAGATATCAACACCTTAGAAATAAGCCACTTCGAGGGGGCAACCTGCAATACATTACATGAATGAACAATTCTTGGATGATACAAATTACAAAACCTCCTTTCCATATATAGGAGTCCATAGGGCCATAATGTAATCCTATCTGACATAACAATAATAATTTAAGGGCACAATAATAACAATAAGGGACTATACTAGTAATATAGGGACCTAACATGCCCCTCTCCTTCAAAAAAGTGTTGTATTCAATGCTTGAGTAGCTCAGGGTTCTTCTGTATAAAATTCTCATCCTCCCATGTAGAATCTTTAGTGGGTAAGTTCTTCCACTTGATGAGATACTCTAAAATTGATCGATTTCGTAGCTGTCGATTTCTTGTTTCCGTGACTGCTTCAGGTTCCAATATGATTTTTCCTTCCTCATAAAGTTCGAGAAATATTGTTTGAACTAGAAGATTTTCACCTATAACCTTATTTAAGCATGAAACATGGAAAATTGGATGCACTTGTGAAGAAGCAGGAAGCTCCAATTTTTATGCCATAGTACCAATCTTTTGCAACACCTTGTAATGACCATAGTACTTTGGCTATAATTTATTATCCTTCTTAGCTTGCTTTAGGGACATTTGTTTCTATGGTTGTATCCATAAAAATACCCAGCCTCCTACATCAAAAATTCTCTCGCTACAATGTTGATATGCTTGTTGTTTCATTTGATATTGTGCCAAATTCAGGTTATCCTTTAAGAGTTGGAGAACTTCTTATTGATGCTCGATGTGATCTTCTACTGCTTGAACCTTCAAATTTTCTCTTAAAGATGATGTGATGGACGGTGGATGATATCCATAAAGTGCCATAAATGGGGTCATTTTTGCTGCAGTATGGAAGGAAGTGTTATACCACCATTCAGCAAGAGGTAACCACTTGACCCATTGTGTTTGTTTATCAGATACAAAACAACGAAGATATCCTTCCAAACATTTATTTACTATCTCAGCTTGACCATCAGATTGAGGATGATAAGATGAGCTATGAGCTAATTGAGTACCCAAACAAGAAAATAACTTCGTCCAAAAATTTCCAGTAAAAATGGGATCTCTGCCGCTCACAATAACCCTTGGGCTTCCATGTAGCTTTTGAATTCTGTCCATAAATGTAGTAGCAACTGTACTTGCTTTAAATGGATGAGATAATGCACAAAAGTGTGCATACTTGGTAAGTCTATCATCTACCACCATGATGACACTCTTTCCTTCGGACTTAGGTAAACCTGTGATAAAATCCATTGAAATCTCCTCCCAACGTTGACTTGGAATGGATAAAGGTTGTAGAAGTCCTGGGGTCTTAATTGTTTCCACTTTATTCTGCTGGCAAACCAAACATTCTACCACAAAATTTTGAATATCAGATTTAAGGCCATCCCAAAAAAATTCTTTCTTCACCCTGTGGTAAGTTTTTAAAAATCCTGAGTGTCCTCCTAAAGGAGAAGTGTGCAATTCCAGAAGAATCTTTTGTTTTATTTGGGAATTATTACAAAGATATAAGCAATCTTTGTACCATAAGGAATCATTTTTCCAACTAAATGTATCAGATGTACTAGGATCTTGCTGCAACTTTTGAATGAGTGTCCATACATCTTTGTCCTTCTTCCATTCATCTCTTGCTTCAGTTATCCAATCTGGTTGGATAATAGAAATGGCACAAAGCAATGCTTCCACCTCTTCATCTTTCTTGAGAGTGCATCTGCAACAACATTAAGCTTTCCTTTTTTGTAGATTATTTCAAAGTCATAACCCAACATCTTTGTGACCCATTTTTGCTGCTCTTCTGAAGATAGTCTTTGTTCCAAAAAGTGTTTCAGACTATCATGATCAGTTTTCACCTTGAAGTGTCTTCCCATTAGGTAAGTTCTCCATTTCTTTAGTGCATGCAGTATTGCTAACATTTCCTTCTCATAAATAGGTTTCTGTAAATACTTTCCTTTGATTGGACTACTTTCAAAAGCAATGGGTCTTCCTTCCTGCATTAAAACTGCACCAATTCCATTTCCTGAGGCATCACATTCCACAATAAAGGTTTTTGTGAAGTCTGGCGTAGCTAAGACCGGTGCTAGGCACATTGCCTCTTTAAGATGTTGAAAGGCCTTAGTTGCTTCAGGAGTCCATGAAAATGCATCTTTCTTCAATAATGTTGTTAGAGGTGCTGCTATTCTCCCATAATTCTTAACAAACATGCGATAATACCCTGTTAACCCGAGAAATCCTCGCAACTTCTTTATGGTTGTGGGGACTTTCCATTCCTTAATGGCTTTAATTTTGTTAGGGTCTACTTTAACACCCTCGTGAGATACAATATGACCCAGATATTCCACCTCTTGTACTCCAAAGAAATATTTGGATGTTTTTGCATATAATTGTTTCTCCTACAATATTTTGAGCACCCTGTCAACATGTTCAACATGATCCTTCCAAGACCTGTTGTAGATTAGTATATCATCAAAAAATACTAGCACAAATTTTCTAAGGAAGGGTTTGGAAATGGAATTCATCAACCCTTGAAATGTAGAAGGTGCATTGGTAAGGCCAAAAGGCATGACCAAAAATTCATAATGACCCTCATGAGTTCGAAATGTTGTTTTTGGAATATCTTCAGTCTTCATTCTAATTTGATGATATCCCGAATGAAGATCCAACTTGGTAAAATAAATTGCTCCATGTAATTCATCCAATAATTCATCAATCACAGGAATGGGAAATTTATCTTTAATGGTGAGCTTATTGAGCTCCCTATAATCTGGACACATGCACCATGATCCATCCTTCTTGTGTACCAATACTACAGGAGTAGAGAAAGAACTTTAACTAGGTTGAATTATACCAGCCTCTAACATTTCTGCAATCATACGTTCAATTTTGCTCTTTTGGACATAAGGATATCTATAAGGCCTGAGGTTTGGAGGAACACTTCTGGGAATCAAATGAATAGCATGTTCATGATCACGAATATGTGGGTGTCCTTTGGTAGTTTCAAACACCTTGGAATGATTCTCCAAGACTTTTTGGAGATCTGCAGAAATAAATGATGTTGATGTTGGAACTTCTAGCGAGCATACTTATGCAATTACGCCTCGTTGTTCTTTCTTTAGAAGCTTTGTCATGAAATTAGAGCTTATTATCTTTCCTAGATTCCCTGCAATACCCCGTAATTCAACTTCCTTACCTTCTGAAAAAAATTTCAAGAAAAGTTTTTGAAAATTAAAAGCTACCGTCCCCAAAGATTGTAACCATTGTACTCCTAGTACAACATTAGCACCTCCCATAGGAATCGAAAACATGGGACTATTTAATACATATTCCCCCATGGTTAGCTTCATATTATGGCATTTCCAGAGAAATTTATAGTTCCTCCATTTGCAACCATCACTTGACATTCTAGTGCTAGGTATAGGAAACAATTCAATTCCTTGGCTACCTTACAATGAATAAAATTATGGGTACTACTTGAATCAATCAACACTATTACCTTTTTCTTCTTGATTTGTCCTTCTATCTTAAGAGTTTGAGGAGTGGTAATTCCTTCCAACGCATTACATGATATGGTCGGACTCATTTCTTCCTCTTCTAGGGTTGGTTCCTGGTGTATACCCTCTTCTTTTGAAAATTCTTGTTTATTTTCTTCTTCCTCTTCACAATCTATATAAAATAATTTCTTCTCAGCACACTTATGACCTTTATTTTATTTTCTATCACAACTGTAGAAAAGCCATTTTTCTCTTTTTTCTTCCAATTGTTGTCGTGCCGACCTTGTAGGATGTGGAAATCTAGGAGTAGCAACACTTCCCTCTTTATAGAAGTGAGTGGTAGGCTTCCTTGTCGCCATAATTTTACATTCCACTTTTATTGCCAACATAAATGCCTTCTCCAATGAATTAGGTTCCAAAACATGAACTTCATCTTGGATGTTATCCTTTAAAGTACCTATGAAGAGATCAATCCTGTGTTCCTCTCGAATATCAGTTACCCTTATATTCAATTTTTGAAAGTCCTCAATGTGCTCCCCCACTCGACACTTTTGTTTGATATTTATCAATTGGCTAAAGAAGGTGTTGCTCTTTGTATCCTTATAATGTGCTATCATTTCCTCCGTAAAAATTGACCAAGAGAATTTTTTTACGAGAGAAAATCCATCGATACCATACAAATGTATTTTGTTCTAAATGTAAAGTTGCGATGTGTACCTTTTGTGTGTTTTTCACATTATTGAGATCAAAACATTGCTCCATTTGTAATATCCATGTTACAAGATCCTTTCCATCAAATTTCCTCATATCTATTTTTGGAATATGGTGGCTCTTCCTTCCAAAATTAGAGTTTATGAAATCATGATTAACATTTATTTTTTCTCATCATGAGTTTCATCTACTATATTTTCACCATTAGGAAACATTTCTTGTATCAATTTTGTCAAACCTTCCATGTTTTCTTTTAGATCCTTCTTCATGTTTTCCATTTTTTCATCGATCTTAGCTTCCATGTCATCAATCTTAGATTCCATGCCAGCTTCCATGCCATCCATCTTAGCTTCCATGCCATCCATGCAATTCTTAAAGCCATCCATATTAGATTCCACGCCTTTCTTCAAACCATCCATCTTGGTTTCCACGCCTTTCTTCAAAACTTCCATGTCATTTTTTGTTTCTCTTTGCGAAAGTGAAATTTGTTGCACTTGCTCTTGTAATTTGGATATTTCATGTTGCCATTATTCATCTTCATGGGTCATAGTAGAGCCTTATAAAGGCTTAATGGGTGTTTAATTATTTTTAGGGGCCATTTTAGAATCTAATACTGATATTTATTCTACAATATGCCCTTGGAATCAATTCAACTTGATTCTTAAAACAAGACTTATGCAATTCGGAAAAAAAATACACACCTTTTACTTTCTTTTGAGGAGCTCAATATTGAAATTGAATTATCTCTATAATTGCGAATCCTCAATATCTGAAATTCGGCCCTGTAGTAGCCCTATGAAGCTTCTTTCAAATGCCACAATTTTGATCTGATTTGGATTCTTCAAGGCAAATTTATGTCCAATCTCCCACAATGACCCAATTATGGAATGGTTCACAAGAGTGAAATTGTACGAATTTCCACGTGTCACTGTTTCCTCCTTTGGCTCTAACATTGATAGAAAAAAAAACTACATTCCGTGTACTTATGGTCACCTTTTACATCATTCCAATCCGATGCTCAGAGAGAGAGTTATGAAGCTTTTTCCATGATCACCTCTTTGAGATGAAATTTAGAAGCCTGAAAAAGCCCTAACTTCCACATATCATATCTCCGCCAATATTGCGAACCAAGATTTGAAATTTTGTGACGATGTTCCTTAGGATTTCAAATTTTCACTCTAAAAATTTTAGCTTCTGACCCTTCGTAGAAACAATTTTATAGCAAAAATACCACGATGACATGTTTAGGTTAAATTCAGGAGTCTGCAAAATGACCTACCTTCCACAGATCATGTCTTCGAAACTATTGTGAACCAAGCTCTGAAATTTTGCGACGATGTTCCTCACGATTTTTGCTTCACACTCTAATAATTTCAGCTTCTGAACCTTCTTAGAAAAAAAATTATAGCGAAAATGCCACGATGACCTGTTGGAGTAGTGAAACCCTAGAATCCCAAAGCTCTGATACCAAATGTTGTGAAACCAACTCCAAAAATAGACAAAAAGAGATATCAACGCCTTAGAAATAAGCCACTTTGAGGGGGAAACCTCGAATATATTACATGAATGAAAAATTCTTGGATGATACAAATTAAAAAACTGCTTTCTATATATAAGAGTCCATAGGGCCATAATGTAATCCTAGTGGGCCACAATGTAATCCTAGCTGACCTAACAATAATTTATTGAAGGGAACAATAATAACAATATGGGTGTTACAGGGGTACAATAATAACAATAAGGGAATATAATAGTAATATAGGGACCTAACAATGTATATCAATCTATAACCTACCATTGACTTGTCCTCTGGCCTTGGGACCACTTCCCAAGAACTATTCCTAATAATGGAATCATATTCCTCTACTATGGAATCAACCCATATTGGTTGTTGCACTCCTTCCTCAAATGAAAATGGCTCAATCTCCACGCTCTAGCTCATGACCTCCTCTGCTTATGCTGTGATGTGAGTGCTCCCACATTCTATCTAGCATCATGCATCAATCTGTTAGCTTCTCTGGTGCACTTCCTTCCATCTTTGCATGTCTATGCATGAGTGGGTGCTTCCACTCTTTGATACTTTTCTTGTGGTTATTCCACAACATCCTGAGGTTCTTCTTTTGGAGCTAAAATATCCTCATATACATGAAAATGAAGTTCCCTATCCAGGGAAAAATTCATGGCCATCTCTTCATTGAAATTCACCTCTATGAACAAATTTCATCCTGTGAGATGGTAGGTACACCCGATAGTTGTGAGGTGCATCAGTGTACCCCACAAATATGCCCAACTCTACTATCAGTTCTATATTTTTCCTTGCATCCTTGGAAACATGACAATAAACTAATGAACCAAATATCCAAAAGTGTGCTAGATCTAGTTTCTTACCCCAAAAATATTCTTCTAGTGTAATCATCTCGATAATCCAATGAGGACTCTTGTTTTGCACATATAACATTGTGTTGAATTCTTCATCCCACAAGTGCAATGATAGGCCCTAATCATCCAACATCATACGTTCAACTCCCATAATATTCCTGTTCTTCCTCGTAGAAACCCCATTTTTTTGTGGGTTATGCGGTGTTTTCAACTCTCATCCAATGCCTTCTTATGCATATATGTTCTTGAACTCATTCGACACATATTGTCTACCATTATTTCTGATGAGAGCCTTCACTTTCCTTCCTGTTTCTTTCTCAACAAGTTTTTTAAATTCACAAAATTTTGAGACTTTCTGGTCTTCCTTCTACATGAAGAATTTCCAACACTTAAGTGAGAAATCATTTACAAATATAACATAATACCACTGCTTGGTCATGGAGGTTGTCGTGAAGGGTCCATAAACATCTAAGTGAACTCTTACAAAGAACGGTTGTGCTCGGCTGTCCTTATCATGAAAGGTGGATTTTGTGTACTTCCCTAATTTACATTCATTGCATGTATCTCATTGCTCTAGTGCACCCTTAGGAAGTCTTGTAGAAATATCCTACATGGTCTTCAAAGCTCCAAAGTGAAGATGGCCAAGTTGCCTATGCCATATTTCACCAATTTCTCCGCTCTACATCTTCTCTGCTTTCATTCTCAAATCAACACTATCTTCTACATTCAATTTTCATACATTCTTTACCCGAACCCTTCTTTGCTTCCCTTGTCCCATGGCTATGTGATGAAGGAAATCCTCTCCTATGCTAAATATCACATACTATCCATGGTATTTTAACATACAAACTGAAACTAAACTCTTCTTTAGACCCAGAACATACATGACATCTTTGAATGTGAGAGGAGAAACAAAATCCCTCTAAAAAGTAACATTACCAATGTTAGTCGCACTATACCTTCAATCATCTCCCATCTCGATATGCATCTGGAGGTCCTTATCCTCCAAGTCACTGAAAATTTATTTTTTTCTGATTATATGGAATGAGGCTCCACTATCTAGATACCACATGCTACCCATCATGGATGTCACCATGCATGCAATGAGGGTGAAATCCAACTCGAATGATTAATCAAGATCTTCACCTACCGCTCCTCCGGAGGGATTCTTGTTAACCTTCTTGTGTGAAAAATTTGTGGCATAGTGTCCCATCTCATGAAAGTGAAAAAAATTAATCTTCGATAGGTCTTCTTGACTTCCTGACCTGAATCTCCTTTGGATTGGGATTTATTCCCTTTCCCTTTATTTTCCTTTCCATCCAAGGCACATTTCTCCTTATTATCATGCTTGGATGAGGTTCCATCTCTGTTGTTCCACCTTATCTCTTCATGCATCAAGTGAGGCCACAAACGCTCCCACTCTGGTAGATTCTCCCTCCCATCTATTGAATCCCAGTAGTTTTTCCAGCTCTTGGGAAGGCTTAGAAGTGCTAGGCTGACCAAATCATCTTCAACAACTGTAATACCAACACTCCCAAGCTCATCCTGACATTGGGTGAACTTGCTCAAGTACTATGGTATTGTGTCACCCTTTTCCATCTTGATTTTCTGAATATTATCCTCCAATGCAAGCTTCATGTGGTCATTTTTTTTATGAAACAAGTCTATCAAGGCTTTCCACATTACATATGGAGTCTCCTTATGGAGGTTCGAGACAATATGATATCGAACTGATTCCAATATGATCCTCCTCGCTTTTCCAACACACTTCTTCCACTCTGCTACATCCTGAGTATTAGAGGTTGGAGGTTTAGGAATATTAGTATCTACCAATTCCTTCAACCCATTATATTCCAACGATTCCTAAATATTTTCCTTCTGAGTAATATAATTCAAACTACACTAAATATTCGAGTCTTAATTCGTAGAAGGTCATCCTGCTAGCTTTGAAGATTTTATTTGAAAATTCAATCCTTCAAAGATAACTTCAAATTCTTCTCTTCCATTTCGATTTCGGTTTTGATACCATGTAGAATACCTTTTAGATTCAAACTACTAATTTTAATTTACTAAAACAATAGACTTGAATCTACTCTACCAAATGCAAAAACAATGAAATGATCATGAAATCATGAATCATACAAGAGAAATAATTCAATCAACACATTACACGTTTCCTGGGGAAATCCACAACTAAAAACCCACCCTATTTGTATATTTCATTAGTCAGAAAAATATGAGAATATCACAATGTGTTGCTCAAGCTCAAGCAACTTATACATTATCTCTATCTATCTCACTACTTCCTAGACAAGCCTTGGACAATACTTGGCCAAATTTCTTCTTGGAAAAGTCCCTATTTCCTTGCATTGTTTCCTTGGTAATTATCCCCTTTTATTTAGGGAAATTACTCATTCATAACTGCACAATCCATCATAGGCCTTCCTCTGACTGCATGCACCACCTATACAATTTGGTTGACTATACAACTGATAGTACATTTCCCTTGAACTCCAATATCAATTGGTTAACTCATAGATTACACATGCACGAGTTATTTATGGTTGATTTATCATTTAATTGGTTGAACACTGAAATTTCACTCCATTGCTAGACCTCCTACTAGTTCCTCCAATAGTTGGAATGTTGTGAAACCAGCTCCAAAAAGAGAAGAAAAGAGATATCAATGCCTTAGAAATAAGCCACTTCGAGGGGGCATCCAATACATTACATGAATGAAAAATTCTTGGATGATACAAATGACAAAACCTCCTCTCTATATATAGGAGTCCATGGGGCCACAATGTAATCCTAGCCGACCTAACATAATAATGTAAGGGCACAATAATAACAATATGGGGGTTACAGGGGTACAACAATAACAATAAGAGGGTTACACTAACAACAATAAGGGACTATACTAGTAATATAAGGACCTGACATGCTCCTCTCTTTCAAAAAAGTGTTGTCCTCAATGCTTGAGTAGCTCCGGGTGCTTTTGTATAAAATTCTCATCCTCTCATGTAGAATCTTCAATGGGTAAGTTCTTCCATTTGATGAGATACTCTGAAATTGATCGATTTCGTAGCTGTCGAGTTCTTATTTCCGTGATTTCTTTAGGTTCCAATATGGTTTTTCCTTCCTCACCAATTTCTGGAAATATTATTTGAAATGGAAGTTTATCCCCTATAACCTTTTTTAAGCATGAAACATGGAAAATTGGATGCACTCGCGAAGAAGTAGGAAGCTCCAATTTGTATGCCATAGTACCAATATTTTGCAACACCTTGTAAGGAAAATAGTAATTTGGCGATAATTTATTATCCTTATTAGCTTGCTTGAGGGACATTTTTTTGTATGGTTGTAGCCATAAAAATACCCAGTCTCCCACATCAAAAATTCTCTCACTGCGATGTTTATTTTCTTGTTGTTTCATTCGATTTTTTGCCAAATTTAGGTTATCCTTTAAGAGTTGGAGAACTTCTTGTTGATGGTTAATGTGATCCTCCACTTCTTGAACCCTATAATTTTCCCCTGAAGAAGATGTGATGGATGGTGGATGATATCCATAAAGTGCCATAAATAGGGTCATTTTTGCTGCAGTATGGAAGGAAGTGTTATACCACCATTCAGCGAGAGGTAACCACTTGACCCATTTTTCTTGCTTATCAGATTCAAAACAATGAATATAGCCTTCCAAACATTTATTCACTATCTATGTTTTACCATCGGATTGAGGATGATAAGATGAGCTATGAGCTAGTTGAGTACCCAAACAAGAAAACAATTCCATCCAAAATTTTCCTATAAAAATGGGATCTCTGTCACTTACAATAATCTTCGAGTTTCCATGTAGCTTCTGAATTGTTTCCATAAATGCAGTAGCAACTATACTTGCTTTAAATGGATGAGATAATGCACAAAATTGTGCATACTTGGTAAGTCTACCAACTACCACCATGATGACACTCCTTCCTTTAGACTTAGGTAAACTTGTGATAAAATCCATTGAAATCTCCTCCCAACATTGACTTGGAATGGATAAAGGTTGTAAAAGACCCGGGGTCTTAATTGTCTCAACTTTATTTTCCTGGCAAACCAAACATTCTGCCACAAACTTTTGAATATCATATTTAAGTCCATCCCAAAAAAATTCTTTCTTCACCTTGTGGTAATTTTTTAAAAATCTCGAGTGTCCTCCTAAAGGAGAAGTGTGCAATTCCAAAAGAATCTTTTGTTTTAGTTGGGAATTATTGCAAATATATAAGTGATATTTGTACCATAAGGAATCATTTTTCCAACTAAACATATCAGATGTACTAGGATCTTGCTGCAACTTTTGAATGAGTGTCCAAACTTCTTCGTCCCTCTTCCATTCATCCCTTGCTTCGGTTATCCAATCTAGTTGGATAACAGAAATGGCACAAAGCAATGCTTCCACATCTTCATCCTTTCTTGAGAGTGCATCTGCAACAACATTTAGCTTCCCTTTTTTCTATATGATTTCAAAGTCATAACCCAGCATCTTTGTGACCCACTTTTGCTGCTCTTCTGAAGATAGTCTTTGTTCGAAAAAGAGTTTAAGACTATCATGATCAATTTTTACCTTGAAGTGTCTTCCCATTAGGTAAGGTCTCAATTTCTTTAGTGCATGTAGTATTGCCAACATTTCCTTCTCATAAATAGACTTTTGTAAATACTTTCCTTTGATTGAACGAATTTCAAAAACAATGGGTCTTCCTTCTTGCATTAAAACATCACCAATTCCATTTCCTGAGGCATCACATTCCACAATAAAGGTTTTTGTGAAGTCTGGCATAGCTAAGACTGGTGCTAGGAACATTGCCTCTTCAAGATGTTAAAACGCCTTAGTTTCTTCATGATTCCATCAAAATGCATCTTTCTTCAATAATGTTGTTAGAGGTGCTGCTATTCTCCCATAATTCTTAACAAACTTGCGATAATACCTTGTTAACCCGAGAAATCCGTGCAACTTATTTATGGTTGTGGGGACTTTCCATTCCTTAATGGATGTAATTTTGTTAGGGTCTATCTTAACACCCTTGTGAGATACAATATGACCCACATATTCCACCTCTTGTACTCCTAAGAAACATTTGGATGTTTTTGCATATAATTGTTTCTCCTCCAATAGTGTGAGCACCCTGTCAACATGTTGAACATGATCCTTCCAAGACCTGTTGTAGATTAGTATATCATCAAAAAATACTAGCATAAATTTTCTAAGGAAGGGTTTGAAAATGGAATTCATCGACCCTTGAAATGTAGAAGGTGCATTGGTAAGGCCAAAAGGCATGACCAAAAATTTAAAATGACCCTCATGAGTTTGAAATGTTGTTTTTGGAATATCTTCAGTCTTCATTCTAATTTGATGATATCCTAAACGAAGATCCAACTTGGTAAAATAAATTGCTCCATGTAATTCATCCAATAATTTATCAATCACAGGAATGTGAAATTTATCTTTAATAGTGAGCTTATTGAACTCCCTATAATCTGGACACATGCGCCATGATCCATCCTTCTTGTGCACCAATACTACTGGAGCAGAGAAAGAACTTTGACTAGGTTGAATTATACCAGCCTCTAAGATTTATGTAATCATATGTTCAATTTCACTCTTTTCGACATAAGGATATCTATAAGGCTAGATGCTTGGAGGAAAACTTCCTGGAATCAAATGAATAGCATGATCATGATCATAAATAGGTGGGAGTCCTTTGGGAGTATCAAACACCTTGGAATGATTGTCCAAGACTCTTTGGAGATCTGGAGAAATGGATGATTTTGATGTTGGAACTTCTAGTGAGCATAATTGTGCAATTACGCCTCGTTTTTCTTTCTTCAGAAGCTTTGTCATGACATTAGAGCTTATTACCTTTCCTGGCCTCCTTGTGATACCTCGTAATTCGATTTCCTTTCCTTCCGAAAAAAATTTCAGGAAAATTTCTTGAAAATTAAAATCTACCGTCCCCAAAGATTGTAACCATTGTACTCTTAGTACAACATCAACACCTCCCATTGGGACGGAAAGCATTGGACTATTCAATACATATTCCCCCATGGATAGCTTGATATTATGGCATTTTTTACAGAAAATTATAGTTCCTCCATTTGCATCCATCACTTGACATTTTGGTGTTGGGTATAGGAAAAAATTCAATTCCTTGGCTACCTTACAATGAAAAAGATTATGGGTACTACCCGAATCAATCAACACTTTTACCTTTTTCTTCTTGATATGTCCTTCTATATTGAGTGTTTGAGGAGTGGTAATTCCTGCCATGTGTCACTGTTTCCTCCTTCGGCTTTGAAATTGATATAGAGAAAACTACAGTCCATGTACTTGCGGCCACTTTTTACATAATTCCAATCTGATGCTCAGAGAGAGAGAGTTATGAAGATTTTCCCACAATCACCTCTTTGAGATGAAATTCGGGAGCCTACAAAAGATCTAACTTCCACAGACCATATCTCCGAAACTATTGCGAACCAAGATCTGAAATTTTGCGAAGATCTTCCTTAGGATTTCTTGTTCCTTCCCTAAAACGTTCAGCGTCTGAACCTTCGTATAAAGAGGTTATAGCGAAAATTCCATGATAACCTGTTTAGGTTAAATTCAGGAGCCTACAAAAATACCTAACTTCCACAGATCATATCTCCGAAAATATTACGAACCAAGCTCTGAAATTTTGCTACGATGTTCCTCACGATTTCAGCTTTAGACTCTAAATATTTCATCTTCTGAACCTTCGTAGAAAAAAAGTTATAGCAAAAATTATACGATGACCTGTTTGGGGTAGTGAAACCCTAGAATCCAAAGCTCTGATACAAATTTTTTTGAAACCAGCTCCAAAAAGAGAATAAAAGAGATATCAATGCCTTAGAAATAAGCCACTTTGAGGGGGCAACCTCCAATACATGACATGAATGAAAAATTCTTGGATGATACAAATGACAAAACCTCCTCTCTATATATAGGAGTGCATGGGGCCACAATGTAGTCCTAGTGGGGCCAGAATGTAATCTTGGTTCCATTTTCAACACTAAGATGCTCCAATATAACAATTTTGCTACGTGTTATTTCAAATTCCTGCACGGGCTACATTAAAGGATGAAAATTAGCATTTGTAACTTATATTAGAAGATTTGCTCATCTATTTCGATATTTATGCATGTGTTTTCAAGCATAATGGTGGTTTTTTATTATAGTCTTGGTTGGAATGTTACCATAAAATGTCAATTTTAAGTGTTTGTTTACATGACATTGTCACAAAAATTTAAGATAATTGTTTCCTTTATATGTATTGAATCTTATTGTTTATGATAGATATTATATTTGGTTTACATTATACAAAGGCCTATGTAGAAACACATATCATAGCCTATTTTATATCACAATATGCTTCTCAAGACAAGGCTCAAGTTATCCTTTGAATCAATTATCTCATTTTCATTTTCATATAGTATCATTTGAAGTATATAGTTATGGCTTAAAATTTATCTCTATGGATAACATATAAATCCATATATTCTCTTTATTAGTGATATTGATGTGTACTCAAAACCCTCATAAAGGCTCTCATAATCTATGCTAATGACATAATATTAACCTCAATAGTGAGCTTCTATATGCATAGTATGCCCATACCTTACAATAGGAACAACAAAAACATGAACATAAAATATGAAAGAAAATTTCATAACTAAATTAATGAATGGAAGATAACAAAGAATGTTCAGGTAAAGGGTATATTAAGACAAAAAATCCATTAGAATGAGAATGATTTATAACAGTCAAGTAGAAGTGGATGTATGAGATATCTTTCTAGCATAATGTATAACATAGTCTTGCAATAAATGGAACCTATTATGTGGGTTTACCTAGCTTTCGTGAGTCATGATCTCTCATTTTCACAGTCTCCTTGACTAATCATGCTATCAATTTTGAAATTGAACTATATCATATCATATATATAGTTATAGAATGATACACTAAAATACAGGTGGGGATGGGATCTTTTCTCATCCTATCAAATCTTGGATCCTCTAGATACAAAACAAAGAGGGAATTTTTACACTAGATCTACTTCCCTATCCATACACAATTTATGAAACTAAGTGTAATAAAGTTAGATCTCTACCCACAACTTTATTGTTGTCAAGGATTCCATTGACACCTTATATTTTTTCCAAAGAACCACCAAATTCATTATAAACATACAATTGGATTTATCTCAAGTGGCTATAGTAATGATTATCATTCTCCCCACCTGTGTTTGATTCCCACAAGGGACATGTTTAGCTCATAGTGAGTATATTTATCTAATGGATTTCATACTTATTAATGACTGATATTATTCTCTTAACAATATAAGGTTTACCCTATGTATCATTTTAGAAATAAGGGAAATTATCCAAGGGTTTTCCCTAGATTTTGTAACATGGAAAAAATATATATATCAGGGAAACCTTATGTGCTATTAATTTTGAAATTTAAAATAAAGTTGTCATACTAGTGTCAGTGTGGTAGAAGGTCATAAATTTTTCAATGTATGCAAGGTAAAACCATTTTTAATGTTATATATTCAAACATACACCAACCTTTTGTGCCAATATAGATTCAACATACACTTTTACACATAGTACAATGCTAACATGATAATGTTTTCACTAATTGCAAACTAATTACTTGTTACTTGATTTATTAATATATTTTACATGTATATTAATCATGAAACAAATTTTTGTTACTTATAGTTGTCTTACATCATAAGATGGTGTTACATTAAGCATTTTGATTTCTAAAATTGCATGAAATGGAAACATTAATTATGTGAGTAATGGACTACAAAAACCAAAATACATCTATAAAGTTTTTCTTTCCTCCCCACCTTATGGGAAATATATTTATATTATATATGAGGAACATACATGTTTTTTTCCTCTAGGCACTAGTCAGACTCAACAACAAGGCTAAAATTCATAACAACAAACCTCAACACATGGCTTGTAAGAATTGAACCTAGGTGGGGAGGACAATAATAATTTTTCCCAAGCACCTAAGATAAACCCAAATGGAAAAACACATATCTTATGTTATTTTAATAAAATGCATAAGTTAAGTTATTTTTCTATTATAAAAATAAAAAAAAATTGTAACCATGCCAAGTTTATATATATATATCCAGGAGAAGCTTCACCAGCACCCTCATAGTATGAGTTGGTTATCTTGAAACAAAACATAAAATAATAAGGCTAAAAGGAATGGTAAATGGAATCATATACCTCACATTAAAGGAAATATATTAGCTAAGCTACATAATTCACCTATTTATGCATACTTTTGTTTTAAAGATAGTAAAAATATTTTTGAGTCAATTATGAATGGTTTCCATTGTGGAGAATGTTGATGCTTCCAGTGTAGTGTAACTTATCATTATGGAATTAAAATACCCTATATAATGCATCATCGTTTATATTTTAATAATAATGTTACTTTATGGGAGATGCAAGAGTGAGAGGGGAATTATTTTTCCTCGATGAAAAAGTTGTGTCACAATTTTCCTGGGGTCCTGGTCATGTGACAAAAAACCAAGTGGCGTTTCTTGCTCAATGGAAGGGTCCAAAAACTTCTTTAGAAATAAATGTTAATAATTTTCTATTCTTCAATAATTAAATGATTATAATTTGTCAAGTGGTTAAGGCTAAGATGGAGTCGAGCTCTAAGTGTCCAAAGGATTCTCTTACTTGCCTCTTAGTTCAAGTGTTTGGGAATTTTCCATGTTTAAATACATTTGAATTTAGTGGTGGACACTTTGGAAAAAAATTTCTCCATATTGGGCCAAGGAATATTAGAGTGGGATCAAGTGAATTTCAAAATTTCCCATATAGCATAATCATGATGATAGTATTAAGGTGTATAGGTTTTCATTCAAATTTTTATACATATGGAAATTTGCTTTGAAGTGAGGATGAGATATATTCCTCCTAATCGAAATGGTCTCTATGTTGTGTTAAAATTATAAGTGGTATCAAGATCTAGATATTTATCAATTTCTGACATCAGTCTTTAATATTTTCATCCAGGTGACACACACACCTTATTATGTGTCTCGAAATATTTCCTCTCCTCCAAAAAATGAAGCATACGAATTTATTTCTTATTTGTTGGGAGCGACTGTAATTCAATACAGATATGGAGATTATTTCTTTGAGTAGTGGGCTAGATTTAATTTCACCATCCCGCACTATCAATCTTTAGTCTATTCATCGTCCTTCAGAGGATTTTGTTGGATAATCTGAAGACCTGTAAATTATAACTTATTTTCGTAATCTTGATAACTACTTGTGATATTAGTTGGTCTTTTGTTACTTCCTTAGTTTTTTTCATCAATAAATTACAAAAAAAAATGAATACCACAAAGAGACAAAGTACACAAAATATAGGCTCCAAGCCAGGTCAAAACCCCTCCAAGGGGAGAACCCCGAAAAATTATTCTCTTCTTATATGTATAAATTTCTTAAAAAGAGACTTCCAAGATATAAATACCAAAGACAACAAACCCTCCAAGACCTAAGTCAACCCCCAAAAATATATCTTCCAAGGAAGCTTCCAAAACTTCAATAATGCAACTCTATGATTGCAACTTTGACCCCTACAAGAAAATGTTATTCTTGCAATTTTGGCCTCCTGCAACTGGCAACTTCAAAAATCCTGGGGAGAGAAGAAAAGAGAATCTTTGGAAAACTTTTAATTCTCATCCTCTTATTCATCCTCCATCTACTCTTTCTCTTCTTCAGTACTGTAGATTTAACTTTACTTAAGTGAATATCCAAATGAGGTTGAGAACCTTTGTATTTATAGCCTCTCTTAAGGTTCAAATAACCCTCCTTTAAGCCGACTTGATATTGGGATGAAAAAAATGGTTTTTTCTTCATACAATAAATTTATTTATTTATTACAAAAAGTATAAATAGGACTATGGCACAGGACCAAAAGTATAAATAGGAATATGGTACATGAACAATATTATTATGTATCTTAGAAAGACCTAGTAAACCTAAAATAACAAAGAACATGATTTGATTGAAACTTGAGCACGTGTAATATTCCTAAAATTTAGCTTTTGGCTAAATGGAATATTATAGATTATTTTGTCTCTAGATAGGTGAATAAGTGGGTAGGGAGGCCCATAAATCTCCTTAGAAACAATAAAAACACTTCAAGTGTGAAAGGATACCTTCTAAGCAGCTAAATAAAGCACCTTTGAGCGTGAACATGGGATGAAACATGTTGAATAGGTCAACTTTGACCAAATCAATAGCATTGTTATGGAGGAGTGGACATTTAATGAGGAATAACATGGTTTTGGAGGGAGATTGATTGCATTGAGGTAGTGACCTAATTGAGTGGAGCCAAGGGTAAGGAAGCTCATAACTTATATAAGGAAGAGGATGGAAACCATATGGGGTTAGGTTTTTTTATTATTATTTTGTATGTGGTCCGTTTAGACTTCTTGCATTCTTCTGCTGTTTAGTTGAGCTTGTAGTGTTGTTTAGCACAGGGTGTTCCTGAGCGGGAATCCCATATATTTTCTTGAGAGGCTCTTGGAGGAGAATTGCACTACATTTCCACACCCAGGCTTAAGGCCAAGCTACATCTTTCTTCATCAGCGCAATTTCTGCAGAATATTGTGCTGTATTGCAGGGTGCAGCAGTGGAAGATCATTTTGGGTGTCTTCAGAGCTAGTTTTGTAGTGGATGAAGGTTTCTTTCCATTAGAAGGCCTATAAAGAATCCCATTGGGTTTTATTGACATATATGGCATCATGACAAGGTGAATTTATCCCCTACATCGCAGTTTCAGCCCAGATCTACATTATTTTAGGGAGGAGTTGCAGGGGTGGTTGCAGTGGTTGTTTTGGGAGGTGATTTCTTCAGTGGAGGAGTCATTCTTTCGTCTAGAGGATCTATTGGAGAAGAGTTTTAGGTTTCTACATTAGCTTTAGCCATATCTTCTCATTTCTATTGTTGCAGCATACCTTCAGCCTTAGGGTTGTAGCTTACATTGGCACATTGTGTGTATTTTCCGGAAACCCTCTTGGGTTGTCTTGAAAAGCCGATCTAGTGCTGTATGTCTAGAATCTATTGGAGCCTATATCAGTATTTTTATATCATTTTATCATCACCAAATGTAGTTATACTTAATATGACTGTGCTGTAGCAGCGCTACGACATTTTTTATACCATCAATATCTCACTTTTGAGAGTGTTTATGTATTGGAGGCTTGTGTTATCACATTCTATGATTTTTACCTCATTTTTTTGTACTCATTTGATGCATAAATGATCAATAAGATGGGTCTATATTGGTCTCATGGTTTCATTCCCGCAAGGTGCAAGCCCTCTACTTCTCCATGTGCTTCAATACCTACAACTCACTTGAGAAAAGTCACATAGACTAGTTGTGCAACATATATATCCTAAATGTGAGTGGTTAGACCATATAAGCTTGTAAAATATTACATGAAATTAAAAATTACGAGATCATTAACATGGATAAAAAGCATATAATATCATGACATTGGTTATGGGACAAAGATAATTTATTGATATATGTAAAATATGTGGAGAAATATCACCTGAAATCAGCCACGGCTCCAAGAGAAACTGTCCTTCGGATCCATCCAGCCCAAGCCTCAACAATATTCTTGTATAAAATGTGCACAAGGATGTCACATAAAGGAGGTGAAAATCTCAAAGAAGGAAACAATGGTTTCCCAAACCTGTGAAGTGCAGGAGACATAGGGATAATTAGATTTGATTTGGGCTATAACAGGCTATAGTATCAATACCTTTCACTCTCCTCCCTTAGGCCTTCGCCACGAGGTGTATTATACTTCCTCAAAACAGTTTTTCAGCTGGGAAACAATTTGGCCAAGGGCTCTTGTAGGTGGGATTCTGGTGTAACCCATAAACCTCACCCAAATTATAGGGTGTTTCATATTTTTTAATATTTTAAATTGTATATGCGGGTCAGATATGAATGGACCTACGACTGCACATGTTTTAGACAGGGCAGAGTCGCGTATGGAATTCAAAATATTTTTTTTTAAGAAAATGACCAAGTCTGAATGGAAAGAGTTGGCTAAGGTCAATACATAAATCATCAAGTATATAAAGGTTATGAATGATGTTATAATATATTCCCCCTAATATATGAGGTCATAAGGGGTACATGATGGCCGAAATGTATTATATGCATAAGAAAGAATCTTGTGAGGACTTGAGAGGACTTCACCAGATTTCATCCTGCCAAAAAACAATGAACGAAATCAGAAAGAAAGCTAATGTTTGAGGTGGGCATACCCATGCTCAGTGAAAGTAAAGCATGTTCGCATAACAAGTATGGAGAAGATCCAATATGTATACAAGTATAGCATAAAACGTAAAGTACATAGTGAATAATATTATCACTGACCAAAAGTACATATCAAATTCATGTCAAAGTATCACATATGGAAGACTGATCAATGATGTTGCAAAGGTATCTGATCATTGAATTCACAACTGAATCTCCAAGT
This sequence comes from Pinus albicaulis, assembly GCA_034641835.2. Lineage (NCBI taxonomy): Eukaryota > Viridiplantae > Streptophyta > Pinopsida > Pinales > Pinaceae > Pinus > Pinus albicaulis. The sequence goes on along the minus strand of JAXQQM020067525.1, from coordinate 21,395 downwards.
GCCAAATCATAAGTGGTGGAAAAGTGGTATTGCATGCAACTTGGGTGCCAACATATCGAATGATGTTGTGATTAATTGCAACATATAAGGGTGGATAGTGCCACTCACAGAAAGTTGAAGGTGCTGACAAAGTGAACCAAAGCATGTTGATACATACTCGAGGTCTTCACTGATCACTATGGTAGAATTCTACAGAACGAGAATAAATGAGCTGAGGTTGACCATGTGAGAAATCGTTTGATTACCGATCATTGATGTATATCGTTAACAAATGTGAGACAACTCATCGATGATGATGAGAGTCAAGGTATCACAATACAACCTAACAAGTTTGAATGAATGAGTTGAAGTTGAACACTTGATAGAATCTACCGATCATGAGACATTAATGTATTCTCACTATCGATAGTGAAGGAATCTGCCACAGATGACTGAAAACCCTAAGGTACTGACGAAAGGAATCTAGACCTTATTCTTGGAGAAATTGTTAGAGTTGATGGGAAAAGATCTGTTGGAAGGAAGGGATTAAGGCATCCCACATCAATCCAGCGCGAGTGTAACTTGTAGTCCAAAATTTGGAAGGAATCAGATGAAGAAAAGTGAAGTAACCAACTCGAAGCACGTTTTCGGCATGCACAAAATGTAGCTAGCGCACGAAAAAAACCCTCTGAACCAATGAATAATTAAAGTTGACAAAGGGGTGAGGAATCCATTGATAGGCTCAAATGGAAACCAAGGTACTGCAAGAATCTAAGGTGTGATAATGAAACAAAAGTCGAACACAAGGGAAACCACTCAATCAAAGACCCATGTTGTTGATCAGATGTTAAGCACAAGGTCACCTATCAATGATGTAAATAGGGTTAGGGTGCGGCTCTAGGTTTACTCTCAGAGAAATTTTTCGAAGTCGATAAGAGAAAAACCCACTGGTAAGAATTCAATGGAGACCTTCTCAAACCAGCACGAGAAAAGAACCAAATCGCTGATGTGATAGAACAAGACTTTGAAAAACCAAGGATGGCCAACTGAAAATGAGTCAAGAGACATTGCAGAAAGGCCAACTCAGGTTTACTTCCCTTGAACAAAAGCACGACTCATTGTGACTATGGAAACATATGATAACTTTGTACAAGTTTTCCATTCAGGAGGCACGAACAAACCCTCAATATTATTGTAAGAGATAACCAACCGAGGGAGTACTAAATCGATAAAAAGGTTATAGCTCACCTAAGTCAAACTAAAGCCCATCCCAAATGGATAAAAGACATATATTTTTGTGCTTTTTTCAAGGGAAACACAAATGAATCTTATCTGGCATAATATATGGAAGTAATTTCCCAAACCCACTCTTTTTGGGATTTTTTTTTTTTTGTCTTTTTCATATTGAAAGCCTGGAAAAGAATAAAAGAATACAGTGGACAGAACGAGTGTCGGTGAACATATGCACTAGTTCCTAGGATAAGAACAATCCTATGCTCAATGCAATGTGGTAAAACTGTTAAATAACACTCAGAGGAATGTTTTGTCCATAGGAAAAGGTGTCAAGTTGTAGATGCTAAGTGATTGCAATGCTGACATTGCATAAGGACATGGTAAAAAATTTGGCTTATACACGAGTCCAAGTTAAGTCAGCTTAAGGCCAAGATATAAAAATGGTCAATATGTAATGCAAAAAAACAACTCAACAACAAAATGGAGCCTCTAGGGTATAAAGCCAGAAATATAGTGAAGACAAAGACGAATGAAGCTTCATCGCATAATTCATGGCGGGACTAAAGGGGTTTCCTGAGTGTACACAATTTGTAGCATGGGCGACATATGCTAGCGAGGATCTAACTAGGAAGCCCATCTAAAGGATGGCTCTACCATCATATCATGATTTTATAAGTCCGCAAGTGAAAATTGTTTAATAATCATAACATGATGGGGTCGACCCTATGGCAAGATTTCAGTATGAATCTAGTATGCATAAGTGCAATGGAAAGTGAATTCCCTGACCTATATGTCAGTTATGAACACAATACCTTCCATGCCAAGTTAGCGGTCATCGAGTCAAAGCAGTCAAAATTATCTCAAAATCGTCAAATGGTCCTAAAAACAAGTTATCCCCGCACTTGCAAGTCAAAAGGTCATAAATTCTTGGACAAATTCAAAAATTAAACACAAAACTTTAGACAAGTGGATTTTGAAAAAAAATTGAATTTTGGACATAAATAGGCCTTTTGAACTTACATTTGGTCATTTTTGCATTGGTGAATTTGAGAAAAAGCTCTGGAGTAAAAAATCCCCAACTTCAATTAGGATGAATTCTTAGCAAAATCAGCTCAAATTTTCTAGGTAATCCTCTCAATCAACTTAGTAATCAATTTTTCTATCAATTCAAGTAATTTTAGGTTAATTTCTCCATACGAATTATTTTTTTTATATTATCCCTCTGCGTATATGCAGTTTGAAAATTTCGAAGCATATACGTTGTTTGAAAATTTTGAAGCATATACGTTGTTTGAAAATTTTGAATTTGCATATAGACACGTCTGTGTAAAAACAAACTTGCGTATGCAGAGAGTAAAATTTCAAAATAAAAATCTAATGGAAAATTTGTTGAACTGAATCAGGATGACCATCAGTTGGAGAGAGAGGGAGTGTTGGAACAGGGTCTCCTATGAGCTGGGAAACTAGTCCAATTTTGTATATTTTTTATTATATTTAGTCTAGCATAGGGGTTTTGGGGTGGGTCAAAGCCCCAAAATCATTCTAATGGGAAAAAGTGTAAACCTGGGGTCCGAAAACCATGGTTTGCAGACCATAGGAAAGTTTAAGCTAGATTGTTATAAATGGAGGAACATTTTGAATTGTAAGGTAGAGAAAAATGAGGAGACATTGATGCGAATTGTGGTTTAGGAAATCTGTTTGGATTTTTGGGGAAGGAATCCTGCTGGTTGTGTACGCGGAGATCCAGAGTCCTACTATGTGTGGACCCTGCTACTATGTGCGCAGGTTGGGACAGGTATTTTAAGAGGGAATTGATGAATAAGAAAGGCTGTTGAGAACTGAATCTATGTGTACTATTTATGTGAATCATTGATAATTGTTGTATTAAGTGTATTATATATTTAGCTGCGAAATTTCTATGTAAGTTTTTTACTGCATCTAGATCTATTTTGTTCTGTTTTATGCAATATTGAGCTATTGCATTGTAAGTATATGATTGTTGAGCACCATAGCATAATTGACCATGTGCACATGGATGCGAAAAGAAACCTATTAGCCCTGCTTGAGAAGATCTGGACATTTCGAGGCAGGGCGCAGCTTTGCTTGAATTACCTATCCTTTCTCAGGGTGTGGAAACTTGGTTCCAGCACCCACCCATACTACTTCAGGTGAGACTTTGACCTGTGCAAGTAGGTCAATGCCTAAAGGGCCAGTGTTATAGGGGTTTGTTGGCAAACTTTTAACTCCAAACCTGGGTCAGGGCCCCTCGAGCCAACAAATGGTTTCGTTGTCAGGACTTGGAGAATTTTGAGAAAGGGATCGGTAATGACAAGAGAGTACTGGGAACTTGGAAAAGAAGAAGAGCAGGTGCAAGTGATTGAGCTCCCTTCTGGATGAAAGTACAATGCGGAGCAGAAAGTGCTATCGAACCAATCAAGAAGGGGATACATCTGGCTATAGCCCACAGAAAGAAACAGCTATGCAAAGCCCGCTAGTTACCCCAACAAATACAACCTCACTTGAAACCTCACCAGAAGGAGACATGGCAGCGCACATGAAATTACCTACCTTTAAAAATGTGGGAGATGAGGACACAGACCGATTTTGGTTTGTTGCAGACTCAGTATGGACTACGCAAGGTGTGGTGAGTGATACTGTGAAAAGGGTGCAGCTGTCCCTAGCATTTGAAGAAAGAGCGTTGGACTGGTACATGCGATACATCTCTCAGAATGGTAGCGCATCTATTCGAGATATTAAGGACGCTCTAAAGCAACAATTCCGGAAGCCAAAATATTACTCTCAGTTGGTAGTAGAAGTGAAGGACTTCAAGCAAGGTGTGTCTGAGTCTGTATGGGAGGCTAATCAGTAATGGAAGAAAGCAATCAGAGAGGGAGGATTTATGTATGACGACAGACAGCATACCGAATGGTTCATCGCTATGCTGCTACCTTACTTGCGTATACCTATGGACCACCAGACCTTCGGATCACAAGAAAAAGCCTTGGAAGTTGCCATGAAACTAGAAGCCATGCCCAAAGAAGACAATTAGGGAGGAGTACAGCAAATCCAGGAGTAGCTCGGGGCTATGCACATGGAGAACCAAAACCTCCGGAAGGAACAGGGAAAAGGATATAGTGCAGACCTATGGTGCATATGATGTCAGATGTCTGGACATACAAAGGATCAGTACCCACTACTAGTAGATTACATGCAGGAAGGAGGCCCTAGTTCTCTACGTTCAGCCTCAAGCAGGTCTGTATCATGGTGCGATGACTGCCGGGTAGCAGCACTACACGATACAGCCCAGTGCCCTCGACTAAGTATGGGCAAACTAAAGCAGCGATGGTGTAGAATCTGCCGGTCAGTAGGACATGACGAGCATAACTGTCGCACTTACAAGCTAGTGATAGATCAAGGAAGCTTGTATAGGGTAGAGTCAGACCCTGTGTCACCTAGATCCCCCATGAGCTTCAGTGGCTCCCCAGAAAGGGGCAGGAGAGGTTTGGGGGGGAGCGCAGGACGAAGACGTGGGTAGCTAATCTGTTATAATTGCGGGGAGGTAGGAAAATTTGCAAGAGACTGCCCAAACCCTACCAAGAAATCCTGTAAATATTGCCAGTAGCTGGACCATGAGATTGAGGACCGCCCAATCTTGATAACAAAAATGTGAGAGAAACAACCAACACCAACGCAGAGTGTACAAATATTTAAGGCCGAAATATGAGACAGAAATTCAAGTGCACAACGTAGTATGATGGCCACGAAGGGGGATGCATGGGGTCCTCTGAGCCAACAAGCATCTGAAAACCAAGACAGATTGGACCACAAACCAAGACAAGAAACAATCGACCAGGATAGTAATAAGACAAGAAATTCTACTTTGCAGACTATGCAGACACCTGCGCACCTAGGAGCGGATGATGAGATGAACCCTTCTTGCAGGCATGTATAAAGCTATTACGCCACCCACGGGCTGAAGAAAACCTTCAGGCAGTAGTAGATAGTTGTGCAAGGCAGTCCCCCCTATCTCTAGAAGTTCGGGACATACACAAGTTAGGAAGATATAGGAAATGTATCGGTAGGGAGATGAGATTAACTACCCAAATTGGTAATTATGAAATGGATCAGGTTGTCTTAGACTTAGGGTCAGATGTAGACGTGCTACCTAATCAAACTTGGCAGCGAATGGGAGAACCCAATTTGGAGTGGTCCAATATTCAACTACGTATGGCCAACCAACAGAAGATTATATCTCTGGGAAGACTATCAAAACTCATGGTAGATATCGCTGGGGTCAAGGCCCATGCTGATTTTGAAGTAATTTATATTGTATAAGATGCAGACCCGTACCCTATGCTCTTAGGACTCGACTGGGCCATAGATATGGGTGGTATCGTCAACCTTAGGAAAAGAAGCATGGTATTTGAAAATAATGTAACAAGGGTGACAATACCATTAGATCCTACAAAAGGAGAACGCTACACAGAGCCAATACGTGATAACAAAGAAGTAGATCACATTTGCAAGCTGACCGCGCAAAATGAGGATTGGATCAATCCCATGGTGGAGGGGGTACTCTGCTAGGAAGCAGACATCGAATACTTCTCTGACTCTAACAAGGAGATGGACAATTGGAAAAACCGGTTGCATGATGTCTCGGCACCACGATGCCCTCAGGTTGCGAGGGACCTCTGCTGCATTTCTTCAAAGGTAAGAGATATACCCCACTTTGATGAGTCTGGTAGCATCCAAGAATTCCTGAGAACGCTAGAAGCTACAGTTCCATGAGAACAGCGACTCTGGGCACTTAATATAGCTATGCGTGGGACGCCTGCATGATGTTGGGACACCCACAAAGAAGAATTCCAGGACTGGGAAACATGTCGGGATATAATGATCCTATAGTTTGCACCCCTGGCTGACATATGTACCAAGATGTTCCTCAGACCTGTATATCCTCGCGCGCATCTGCTCACCTTGATGGACAAATGGTTTGATCAGACTACAGAAGAGTGGGTTGATATATTTATTAATGCCTTGGGCCCTATCCCCATCACATTCTATTTAGATGCGGAGCTACATCAACGCACCCGCCACTGGGAAATACTAAAATATAACTTTATAGGAATGTTCAGACTAACTGGGGAGACGGAGGCACTCGATGAAGCTCTGCAGGACATCGATTCTTTTGTATTTAATGACTCACACCATCACGCTGCACTAGTTGTCCTGAAATGGGAAGCGCAGATGCAAGACATAGTCAACTGTCAGAGCTTGGCGATAGAAGAAGAGGAAGACAATCCTTAGAACGTCTCTATCCCAGAAACTAAGGGGGAACGCACTGTCATTGGACCCCCGTTGCAGAATATTGATGTGAAATCAACCTCTCAAGCTACGTAAAATTAATATCAGGATGGAAGAACATCCTAAGTTAGCTAAAATTGGGGACTATTGGGATGAAGTAATCGTTGGTAAATTTGGAAAGTTACTTATGGAATATCAAGACTTATTTCCAACAAAGTTTTCCGAGCTCAAAGGAATCATAGGGGACCTAGGCATTATGCAAATCACTCTGAAACTAGAGGCACGCCCTGTAAAGCAACGACCTTACCATTTTAACCCTAAATATAAGCAAAAGTTCAAAGAAGAACTGGACAAGATGCTTGCTGTAGGTATAATTGAACCGGTGGAACAGTCGAATTGGGTAAGCTCGATGGTTATCCAAGAAAATAAAACAAAGGGGGAGATACGCATCTATGTGGACCTACACAAGTTAAACGATGCCTGTGTCCATGACCCCTTCCCTACGCCTTTCTCGGATGAAATCCTTGATGGCGTGGGCGGGCAGGAAGCCTATTCATTCACTGATCTAAATTTCACCTAGAGATTGCAGTAAGACTACATTCACAACAGAATGGGGGTCCTTTTAGTATACATTCATGCCCTTTAGTCTCAAGAATGCACCCACTATCTTCTCTAGGGTAGTAGTTGTTGTATTCAAGGAGTTTATGCATAAGTTCCTGGAGGTTTATTTCGATGACTGGACAATATTCAACTTGGTAAAGGAGCACGTCTCTAACTTGCGATTAATGTTGGGCGCATGCTGAAAGCACCAAATTTCCTTGAATATAAAGAAGTGTATCTTCTGCGTGCCTTTCAGAATCCTGCTCGGGCACATAGTTTTCCGGCAAGGGATGATGGTTGATCCTGCGAAGGTAGCCGTAATTATAAACCTTGCAGTCCCAACAACGGAGAAACAACTGCGTTCTATTCTCGGACACATGGGCTATTACAGGAAATTCATTCAGGGGTACACACTGATCACAGCACCCATGGAAAAACTGCTTAAAAAGGATGTTTCCTTTTTTTGGAATGATGAATGTCAAAAGAGTTTTGAGCTACTCAAGGAGAAGATGATCTCTGCACCCATACTAATATTTCCTGATTGGTCAAAGGAATTTCATGTACATGTGGATGCTATTGGAGTCCCATTATTTGGTATATTAGTAAACCAAATGGCAGGGCAACATCAGACTAATCTTTGGAGTCCTAGGATCTAGCCTTCCTAGACTCAGAGAGGGCTCTCTCTATTATGCAAAGGATGTGAACTTGTTCTCTTTGTATGTTTTTATTTTAGGCTAGTTATTAAGTATATTTTGGTTTGTTTTGGTTTTGAGGTAAAACTAAACAAGTAAGACAAATGGAAAGAGATTTCATCAAATCAACAGGGCTATGGGGTCAGATAAAGTCAAGGATGCCTAAATGATGGATAAGGTGTACTGCATGGCCGATTTAGCAAGGTCAATGGATTCTTCTGGTGAGGTATGAGGTGAAATGAACATTAAGTTTGTGAAAAATAAAGAAGTATTAAAAATATATAGTTTGAAAGAAAATACTCATGAGGTAGGGCAAACCATTAATCTCTATGAAAAATGCTGAAACTGATAAACATGAAAGATAAAAATTCAGGTGAGACATCAGGGCATAAGATCTCCTAACTTTAGAAATTCACCTTCAGTTGTTGGGAAAACATATAAGAGAAACAAATAACTTAATATATGAGGAGGGAACTCCTAAAAAACATATATCAAACTATAGGGAACTCTGAAACAAGTTGGTAAACATGGAAAAAGGGCAAGATCGAACGATACCTCTTTGACTTAACCTAAGCAATCAATATTTCATAGAAAGGTTTCAGAAATAGAGTTTTGAGAACTTCAAATAAGCAAGGCATACCTTGAATCATATTTGATAGATAAAATACTAACCATTAATGAAACAAATAAAAATTTCTTGGTATACCTAAGGAGCAGCTAAGAATTCCTTATAATGACCAAGAAGAAGAAAACATCAAAGCTGTAGTAAACAGGAAGTTTGAGGTGCTTCCATGAGCATATCTCAACATATAATTTTCTGATCTACAGAAAATAAGAAGCATGAAACACTCATGAAAACAAAAATAAATAAACAAATCAGGGAAACATCGCCATTCACGAAGCTATGGAATCCTGCACACTATGCTCCTCCACCATCAAGCCAAGCAAGACATTCATCCACTTCATAAAACCGGTATTTTCTCCAAGCTCATAAAACTATGTATTGCTATTAACATGTCAAGTTATCCCTATTTTTACAATGAATACTTATGGTTTATATAATCCAAGAGGAGAAAAATCTCACTAGAGCAGCTAGAAGGCCATTGACCAAAGCAAAATATCTAAAACTTCCCTTGAGGCCTTACAAGGTCCAAGGCACAAAATATCTCTTCAAAATATCCTTTTCGGACCAAAATAGAAAAAATATTGACTTTTAGGCTTTTAAATACATGATATAACTTTCCTAACACACATTTTCTCTATCATCACATAGGAATGCAGAAAATTGTCTCTTTTTTAGCAGAATTTCTAGGTGCGGAGCACCAAAAAAGGCCTTTTTGCAGTAAGGTTTTGGAGGCTTTCCCGATGTCGAAAAAGGCTCCGTGATGGCCCGCTGGAAAGATATGGATGTCTACTTTCCAAATATACTTGATTTTTTCAAATCAAACCTCTAGAAGCTGCTCAAAAAGTGGAAAAGGTGAAAAAACCCAGGGGCGCAGCACCTACTCAGAAATAGTGGCAGAAAGGTGAAAAAATGGTTGTTTTTGGACCTTTTGAGGGACAAAAACGGCTCCAAATGAGCTGAAAATTATGAGCATACTCCCATAGTGCCAAGGAATCCAAAAATGTAAACTTTTCCTGTTGAAAATGCTCTGAGAAAAAGCACAGCGTCCGAGGTGATGCGCTCCTAGGCTCAAAAATTCACAAAAAATGAAAAGGTGTCCAAAATTGCCCAAATTTAATGATTGGATCCCTCAAGGGTCCCTAGAGACCTGTAATGAAGCTTGAGCCAAGATTCCAAGCCCAGCTTGGTCTTTTTCATCTTTTAGCACCGGGCGCCTCCTCTGGGCAGCTTTGAGCTTTTTTCTAGCAAATTGATTTAGATTTTTGTAATGCCGAGTCATCTTCCTTTGTAAGCCTACATCCTTGTTTGGTTTCTCCAATTTGGGATCTAAATGCAGGTTTTCCTTTTCTAGCCATGATTCTTTGTCATTTTCAATTTCCAAGGCTAGGAGCTCAGTGAGAGGGAATTTCTATACTTAGGCTGATTCTTCCTCTCCTAAGACCTATAGTCTTAGGCCTCTTCCTAGCTGGCCCTCCTTCTTCATCATCTTCTTCATAGTCATCCATGTACTCTTCTAGTTTCACTTGTGATTTCTGAGCCTCTCTTTTGTACTTGAGTGCCTGGGCTTCATAAATGGAAAGTTGGTCACTCATTTGTGCATTTTGTGTTTGTAGGAAATGAATGATATGTTTTGATCTTTCCAAATCAAACACCAAATCTCTAACTTGTGCATCCCAGTCTTGTAAGAGGGAATTAAGCATCCTTGTTTCATTATGCTTATCACTGTCAATGTGGATGAGTTCAAATTCCCTCTCTTTTTCATGGCTGCTTTCTTTTTCTTCCATGGCCTTCTTACCTTTGTCCTTCATGGGCTTCTTACCCTTGTCTTTCTTGGGCAATCCACTCTTGACTTTCTTTGGCAGTTTACCTCTACTCCTCAATGCCCTAGTGACATTGCTTTTCACTGCTTGAGTGAATCTACCTCTCACTGTTTTGGTGAATTTATCTTTTACTTGCTTTGAGGAGGAGCGCATGGCCCCTTGCCTTTTGGAGGCAGCAAACATATGCCTTCTACCTTTCTGATAAGGAGTGATGAGGGGTGTTACAAACTGGGCTTGTTCAATTTGGACACTTATAGCCCTAGGAGTGTCTTTTCCTTCAAGAATTTTTTCTATGTGCATTTCTTTGTCACTTTGTTGTGGGAAATCCTCTTGATAAGAAATTTCAACATTTTGTATGCTCTTATCACTAAGAGTACCTTCAAAAGGGTTATGCTCTATTTCTACATGGTGGGAGGCGCCCAAGTCTGATACTCTTTCATCTTCATGACTGTCCATGCCTTTACTCTTTTTACTGCTGATTTGATTGTCTACATTATTAGGAATTTTGCCATCATTTCCTTGTGTATTTAACACCACTATGAAAACTATCTATGAACTATCCTCATCAATTTCCTCTTTGCTGAGACTATCTTCCTCTTGCTTCTTATTTTTATCTATGTTTTTGTTTCTGTTGTTTTGTCCTTGGCTGCCAGTGTCTTTGATGTTTTTATTGTGCTGCTATTTGCTACCTTCATTTTCTCTATTGTTTTTGTCATCTTCCCCTTGGCTATTTTCATCATCTTCCTCGTTGTTTGTAACATGATCAACACCTTTCTCCTTAAGGCCTTCATCATTTTTTCCCTTGCTATTTGCATCATATTTCTCACTGTTTGTAACATGATCAAAACCTTTCTCCTTAAGGCCTTCATCATTTTTTCCCTTGTTGTTTGCATCATCTTCCTCACTCTTATCTTTCTCACATTTCTCCTCACTTTTATTATCTTCTTCCTTATCAGTGTTTTTAGAGCTACTGATGTTTTGACTTCCCTCCTCTTGACTTCTTTCATCTTCTTCATTGTTTGCCTCATATTCATAATTTTCCTCTTCTTTATTGATTTCCTCTTCTTCATTAATTTCCTCTTCTTCATTGATTTCCTCTTCTTCATATCGTCCCTTATTTTCATCCATTTCCTTTTCACTGCCTTTATCATTTCCTATTTGTTGTCTTCATCAGTTTCAGTAGTGCTTTCTTCAGGATTAGCATTACTTTATTTAAGGTCACTACTTCTTTTGTTAGGATCACTTCTTTTTGGAGAGGGTGTTTGAAGAATATTTTCTTGGGAGAGTGATTCATGGGAGGAAGGTGAAACATAGTCAGTGGAGGGAGATGAAGGAGTATGAGGGAGATTTTGAGAAAAGGATGGCACATTTTGCAATGGATGGAGGATGAAGAGGTAAAGTCATCATGGGTGATAAAAGCTTCCCAAGGAATTCCTTGTTTCTCCAGTTGGTGATTTATAATGATTTTGAAAAGAGAGTGATGAAAAAGGCTTGCCATTTGTTGAGCTGGAGGCTTCTTTTTTATGATGGTGGAAATTTTTTCAATGCTTTTGCATAGGAAATAAGGAAAATTCAGTAGCTTGGTCCTGGTGAAGTGCATGAGGAGTCTAATATGGTAGGAGTAGATTCAGGAGAAGTGACCCTCACAGGTAAAGTATTTCATGACAATCTTCATAAGGAGGGCATACATGTCCAGTAGATGGGAAAAAGGAAAAATGGCCTTACAAGCAGCTTGAAAACTAGGCTTTAGAAAAGGATGATAATGGATCAAGTCAAGATTTGTTTGTTTAAACCATCTCTCCCCTATGCAAGGGATCCTAGTGGCTTTAGAGACAGCTTTAAGGGTCAACTCAAAATTTAACCATGCCAGATGAACATTATGCCCGTGAAGTCTTAAGGCAAATAACTCAATCAATTTAGGATGGCTTTTTATTTCTTGTACCTTATTGCAGAACTCAAAAAATCATAATTCTTGGAAATAAGATAAGACAAAGGGTGAGGCAATCAGCTCTTTGGTGTCTATAGGTTTGAATCTGTTGGGCCTTCCTCCTTTTTTGGCCTATCTTCTTGGTCTTTGAGGCTCATCACTATCTTCTTGAGACATAATGACTACTTTTCCCTTTCTTTAAATATTTTAAACAAAAAGCCTTTTTGCAAATGAAGTGTAGAGGAAGAAGGCTTTTTAGGATATTTAGGACCTCTAAACAAGGCTAGATGCTCGACAGAGAATAGGTTACACTTGTATTCAAATTTTTCCCTCAAACTGTTTTGGACACAATCTTAGCCTTAAATGGTGCTTTCATAGCTCAAAAACCTGATGAGGAGATATAAATGGAAGGAAAATACCTTTAGAAGCTCTTCCCCATGATGAGAAACCAATTTTCGGTGAAAAAAAGTAAATTTGGCCTTTTTTGTGAATTTCAGGGCAGTGCTACACTTTCTCCTTTAGGCGCGCAATGTCTGCCCAGGTGGCCTCTGCACATAGTGTGTGCGACAGGCACTATGTTGGGCACACAACACCCTCGGCCTAGTCAGCCTTTGCACACAAATTTTGTAATAGGAGTAATGGTGGGTGTGTAACACCGTTGGGCCCGAGCGGCCTCTGCACGCAGCATTTGCGACGACTGCAGTGTTGGGTGGGCAGCACCGTTGGGTCGAGTGGAATCTGCACGCAGTGTCGGGAAGTAGCCTGGTCGCTGTCGGCTGGTAGGGTATGCATGTTGGGCAGTCAATAGAACGTGCAGCACTGACTTTTAGGCGCATAGCGTCCCGTTACAAAATACACTGGGCACACCTACAGGCGTGCAACACCATTCTACAGGCGTGCAGCGTCTCTGGTTTTTTGCCCGAGACTGCTTCTTCGAAAAATAAAAAACCTTCCTCATTTTTTCTAAAGATGAAAATAACAAAGAAGGAAGTTGGGAGTATTATATCCCTTTTTAAGTGTCTTAAGAGGAAAAATCTCCTCCTCTTTAGTTAAAAAAACATAATCCTTATTTGCTCTTTTGACTATTTTTTTCACTATGACAGCCTTTTGGGAGCTAGTCTTTGTCATTTCCAGGTGAATTAAGAACTATAATGCCTCCATGCTTTAAATAATATTGTGACTATCTTTTGGGTGATATTTTTTAATTAACAAACTCTGATTGTAACTTTTTAGTGCAAAAGGCACCTAGAGCCATAAAACATCAAATTTATTCACCTTTTGAACTTCAAAAACACTTATTTGATTTGAATGGAGTTTTGTATCTTTTTCCTTATCTTCAGAATGATAATACCAGGAAATATTTTACGCCTTATGTTGTTGATGAAGGAGGTGTTAATGCCTATTTTATTATCTCTCCCAATTTCTGAAAATTTCTGAGAAAACTTTCCACTTTGGGGTCAACAAACAGATTTTGTGTTTTTGAGCAAAACATACATGCTGTTCTTTTCTTTAGTGTGATTGTCTTTATGTAGTATTCTTAGTATTTTCCTTTGATGGCGCCTCTGATGATTTTTTTTTGTCTTGTTTGCAGGGGCATGGAAAAAGGGCAGTTTTCCCTCTCATTCATGTCTTGAAGCACATAAACTATCTCAAGGGCATCTTTTTCAAAAAGTGCCATGTTGTTCACATATCACTGATTTTTTCTAAGAGTTTGGGCAAGGACTTGAATGAGTGGTATGTTTCCTATTATAGTGACATCAAAACATTTGTATTAGCCTCTAGTTTGCTATGTTTTTAGCCCTTATGGATGATGTTCTGAAGTTTTCTAGGTATCCCTGATTTTGTAGTGAAAAACTTGTTTTTCTTGTATTTTTAGCTTACTGTACCTCTGTGCAAATGCCAACTGTCTTGACTAAAGCTTTTCTTTGGTGCCTCTCTTTTGCCCTATTTTGATTTAGGCCAAACGTCAAGACATCCCTGCAAAGATGTATTTGATAGGGTGACTTAGTCTTGGCAGTTTTGACTGTTGGTTCTGGAGGGGACACCTTGGAGATTGTTTGAAGCACCTTCTTTTTAGAAAAATGACCATGTCAGGTCTACTTCTCTTGATTTTACCTTTGAGCTCTGTTGAAATAGAAATGTATGATACATGATGGTGCATGACTTAAGGAAGACTAAACATATTTGTTAGCATGGCTTTTTAGGAGAGGGTTCTTGACTTAATGGCTAAGAACAAAGTTTTTAACCAGACAGAAGGCCTTTTAGATTTCTTACCTAAGCACCATCACCTATAAACCTAGACACTTTGTCATTACCGTGTAGAGTTTTCTAGACACACTTTTGTCATCAATAGTGACTTGGGCGGTTAGGAGAGTAAAAGGGAAAATTTGGCTTAACTTGGCTAGACAAATTGTGAAGTAAGAAGGCTTATGCATAAGATGTAGAATGGTATAGACAGAAGTAAAAAATCAAGGATAGAGTGAGGCTTATTAGTCCAGGATGGGGTCTTGACAGGATGACCAAGCTAATCATAGCAGACAAGAGAGGAGGGAGAGTGAAAAAATTTCTCTAAGGAGATTTCTAGAAACATGAAGACTCTTTGAATTTGGTTTCTTAGAAAGCCTAGGTAAAGCATATAGTCATCTAAATAGTTGAAAAATACTGATGACTAACAGTGGCTCCATTTGGGGAGGGCACCTCCTTTTTGGGAGGTGTCTAGAATTGCAGATATTTGGCTTGTGAAGACCAATGCCTCATCCATTGGCGCAATTTTCTCTTTCATTACTGCTTTTCTAAGATGGTGCTTTGAAAGACTGAAGGCATGATCAGTTCAATTTCATTTTTACCTACCCACCTACTTTGCCTAACATTTTTTCTTCTTTGGGCGCACTTGAATTAGCAAACTCCTTGGCATCAAATTTTTGAAAAATAAAACAAACTATCTACTTCTACACTTATATCCTCCAAGAGATCAGATTAATCTAATGAACTCCTTTTGATTCTCTACCTATACTACTCAACTGTCAAGGTTAAGTTGTTTGACAGGATTTCATTTACTAGACTAAAAACATGAAATTGAAAACGTGATCAAATCAGGATTAGACAGTTTGGTTTGTCATGTGTTTGTGGCATAACAACAAGCTGCACACAAATGTTATTTTTGGGAAAAATGAGATTCAGAAAAATCAGGGCGAGGATACATAGTTTTCTTTTCATCCCTATTTTCCTCTTTGGTTCTGTTTTGAGCGTGTGGAACCAATATATTTCCTTCCTATTCTAATTCTTTGATAAGTCAGGATTTCATCATTTGACCATCATTATTTTCACTAACTTATCAGCAATCAATTTAAAACATGCTCAACTATGATTAGGCTAGATAACTGAGCAAGACATCTTTTTGGCACTAGTAGTGGCATTTAGATTTGCGCACTTTCAATATGACTATTTTTTTGGTATGGGGCTATACCATTTTTTATAATTTGCCCTCTTTTTCTACTTTTTCTATTGTTTTTGTATTTTCTGAATTCTGATTTTTTCTTCAAATAGTGATATGTACAATGAGTGAAAATTTTAAAAACTAGGGATTTCAGCAGCAGTGGTACTTGAGCATCCTATCTTCAAAAGGATCTCCAAATACTCTTGGTCCATTCAGTTTTTGAAAAGAAAACTCAGGGCTATTCTCACTTTTAAACATAGCATAAGGATTTTTCCAAGGATCTTTAAAAAACTCATGTATTGCTTGATGTTTTTCCTTATACTCTTGATCTCCATTCTTGCTTCTGTTATACCTCTTCTTTAGCTAGAACATGTATTCTTTATCATTTTTAAAAAAAATGATGATATCATCAAGGTATAACATAGTGAAGAAATTTAGGACTGGAAACATAGCTCTCTGGAAAGTGTCTCTGTTGTCCTTTAGATTCGAAAAAGTTGGTTTGAACTTGAAACTGCTTCCTGTGAATTTGAAAAAATCTTTGAGCTGATTGTTTTGAAGTGGTGTCATCTGATGGTAACCTGAAATACTATCATGCAAGGGCACATGGTTAGAAACCCCTAGCTTTTGGGTAGTATGATCTGTTTTTGGAAGGAGGTGAGTGTTGTTTAGGGAGGGTTTATCTAGGTTTCTAAAGTCTAAATACATCCTATGTCGAGCCTTTTTCTTTTTATATGATAATGCCTGATCAGAGCTTTTGTGTTCCCTTTTGAAAAGGTGATTTCTTGGAAAAGTGGTGGTGTCAGGTTGTTTGAAACTGGTTTCTCGACACATACTAGTGTTCTAAAAAATTTTGCATATTCTTGCATTTCTTAGTTTTTTGTGTAATGACAAGATTTTAGACAACTCAATCAGCTCAAGTATCTCAAGACTTTTTTTCATCAAATCCCTCAATATTAAATTTATCAGGCACCTTTTTAGAATTTGCAGAAGTGCTTACAATGTTTAAATTTTCATTTGCAGGAGTAGAGTCTTTGGATGGCGAGGTTCTTACGTAAGGTAAAAACATGAGACTTTCTTGACCCTGATTTCCAAAGATTTTTTTCTCATGCAAGTTTTTTGGTACTTCTGTATAGGAAAAAGGGCGATTATACTTTTGATTTATGTCCTTGGTTTGAAAAAATTTCTTTGAGAATTTAAACTATTTTATGTTTTTGAAGTTTCAGTTTCTAGTTTCTTAAGATCAAGTTGGTTTTCATCAGGATGAAAATGTTCTGGGTCATGATAGTTCTGAGTGTCCAACTCATCATAGAGAGACTGGTGTGTCTGATGCAGTGTACCTAGATTTGTTTCAACTTTACCTGGATGTTCATCAATGTCCTCATCGGTATGTAAAATGAAAGAGTTAAGGTCTGAATGTACAGAATAGAGAGGTATGTTGTCTGGTATTTCTTGACTGCTAACCATATACTTCATGTGTGATTCTCAATATAATATTCTTGTCTGATTAAACACATGGATGGTGGCATAGGACATGTCTAGTTGAATATTTCCTTGAAGCTTGCCCCCCCCAGGACCTGGATAAAAGCATTTCATACTTGGGAGGGATGTCTGCTACCACTATGTCGATGACCAGGTGTTTGGCAGGTACTTGTGCCAAATTGACACAAAGATCTTTTTTTAGGCCTAAACACTTGATTCTGCTTGAATCAAATGAGTACAAGTCTTTGTAAGGCTTTGTTATTTCTAGGCCTAATCTTTCCATCACTACTTTTGGCATGAGATTGTGAGAAGCCCCAGAATCTAGCATGGCATTATGTAGGATTTGGTCGTGTACATTTAGGCTAATGTAAAAAGGAGGAATGGTTCCTTCTTGATATTTTCCTTCTATTTTTGGTCCAAATAACTACTCAGGAGTGTCATCAGCTAGGTGTAAAGTGTCTGCATCATTTCTCATGTTTAGGACCTTCATAACCTGTGATTTTTATGAGCTTTGGGCAATCAGTTCAGTGAGTGGCATGGTGATCTTAATTTTGGCAATTTCCCCTTCAAAATTGAAAGGTACTTGTATTTTAGATATATTTGCTTCAATTTTCTCAGCCATAACCTTTTCTATCAGCTTTTCTTGCTGAATTTGATTTGGGGCTTTTTTCAACAAAGTTTTCTCAGGGGCCCTAGTAGAGGTACTAGGATAGCTTGGGTCAAGGTTTGTTTGGCTAGTTTTGTCTTTGTTCTGATCAGTTTTCTTAGCCACAAAATTGTTACTGTCTATTGTTCCTTTAAGAATGGTTTCGAGAGCTTTCTTAACAGCAGTGTCTGAGTTGTTTTTCCTAGGGTTGTCTTGGTTTCTCTCACTCTTAAGATCATATTGCCTATGGAGTTCCATTATGGAATTTTGTAATCTTATTTGGGATCTTCGGGATCCTCATAATTTGTTTCACCTTGGTTTGAGGAGAAAAAACCCTGTTCTTCTTCTGTGAGAAAAACCTCACCCTCGTTATCAGAGCCTCTCAAGTTTAGATGATTTTCATCTGGTTGTTCAATATCTCTTTCCCCTTCATCAACATAGTTATCTTGAAAGGGTGGTCTGATATGTTGATCATTTTCTCTTGGTTTGATTTGAGGCGGGTCTCTTCTAAAGTTCTGATTCCGATTCCTATTTTGGGGGTTTGGCTAGTTGTCCCTAGGAAGTGGTCTTTCACTTAGATTTATTCTTTCCATCATTCTCTCTATGGTCCTAAATAGGTTATCTATTTTGGAATCTGACGAGAAAGTGGAAGGCATAGTTTCATCTCGATAAGTGACTTTCTTTTATGATCTCATCCTAGCCCTCTTTTCAATGAGGTTGGCTTCAACACTAATATCTCCCTTTTGCATTTCTTCTAAAGTTGTGGGGTCTCTTTCTCTTAATTGATATGTCATGTCCGAATCGAAACCTTCTGGAAATTTTACTAGTGCTAGGCCGGGTGGAGGTTTCATGTGAGGTGGGAGGGTGTTATAGACACTGTTGAACCTAGTGAAATAGTCTTGAACACTTTCCCCTGTGTTCCTTTTAAGATTGTTATATTCAGAAAGAATTTGAAGGGGATTTTTCTTGATTTCCCATCTGTTTACAAAAGTTTGATAAAGTGACGGGAGATCATGTATACTATTAGTAGTCAAGTTTTTAAACCATTTTTTGGCTTCTCCTCCTAGGCTTTGGGTGAACATCCTCATCTTCATGGTTTCTTCTTCTAGTTCCATGTAGTCAAAGGCATCATTGATTCTATCTACATGTTGTTAGGTGGTAGTGGATTTAGCCCTGGTGAAGTGTGAGATTCTAGATTGGTAATCATTTGGGAAAGGTGCCAAAGGCTGTGGTAACACTAGGGGCGTATACCATGCTGCCATAATGGGAGCTAATGGTGCATTTACAGTGGGAGGATTTTCAGTACGGGATGAGGTGATTTTCATAGTGGTGGTGTGAATGGGTGTGGCAGAAGTAATTGGACTTGTAAACTGATTTTGAGAAGACTTGGGATGAAAAGAGCCGAAGTGGTGGAGAAGCTGAAATCAGGTGGTGTAGTGGGGGAGGCCTCTCTGCTAGGACTCTACTGTAAGTCTAAGGGTTCGAGATCAACAAGGTTGATTCTACTTTGTGACTTGTCTCTAAAAAGGCTTTTTGCGGGACACAAGTCAAACTATGGGTTTTTTAAGGATGTAAGATGTTCGGGTATAGAGCTTACTTTGTGAATAGTCCTATTGGTAGCTATGTTTCCAGTTTTAGAAGTGTTAACACTGGAAAATCGTACAGCTGAAGACGACATCAATTAATGTCGAGCCTTAGGATTTACAAGACAGGGATACATTATGGAATCAAGAAGTATTTAAAATCCCTAAGGTTTTGAGGAAATAAGATATAAACTAGTCATAAATGCTCAAATTCGCACTTTATCCTTTGAAAAGAGCGCCTTCTGCATGCACTAGAGCCCGATAAACACAAATTCCTCGAAGTAGAAAAATTCACTTTCCGGGACCACAAGCAAGCAAAGGAAAATTTCTCCTTATGTGAAAGCCGCCTTGTTGGAAATATGATGCAGAGTGTTGTCCTTGATGGCAACCCACTTGATGAAGATGATGGCAACCTACTTGACGAAGTTGTTCTTGACTTGATGAACTTGTTAAATGATGTAAATCTGATGTATCTACAATGAGTACAAAAGGTAATGATGGAAGGAATGTCAGTATGTGCCAGAACATGATGCAAAGAGTATGTATCAAGGCATACACGGATTTGTCTAGATGAAGTAGCGTATGCACGCGGGAAATAACGTGCCAAGTCGCGTATGGGAAAAATCACTCTAAATTTGTAGAACCAGGAGTAACTACCATGGTATTGACCCATTGTATTGAATGATGGTTCGCCTATGTGATCCTGTCCAGGAATACCATTGGAATTTATGTGGTTTTGACTCATGGTATTGATGAAGGGTAACCCTATATAAGGAGAAGAAAATCATTGTGCAAAAGGTGTGCATGTATCTGGGCTTTGATGAATACTTCACTCTGAAGTATATCTGTATGGTTGAACCCTGTTCCTAATTGATAGATCTGAATCTATGATGCACCTATGAACATGATGAAGGCTCAAGATCTCTAGATCTAGAAATGGTGAATGTCAAGGATGATCTGAAAAGAAGTGAAGAAGACTTGGCGCAATCCTGTTGAAGAGATTGAAGAAATCTGGGTAAGTTCATAGATCTGGTCTGTACTGCAAAGTTTATCTTTTATAGATCTATACGCAGGTTCGTTTCATGAAAAGCGCGTGTATACGCGGGTCTGTGGAAGGAAAAGTGCGTATGCGCAGTTAGGGTTTTTCCCTGAAAAATGCACTGAAGTATATGTGGGTTCGTCTTCTGGAAAGCGCATATATACATGGGTCTGATTAAATAAAAGCGCATATGATTTCTGATCTAATGGTTGCTGAAGGTTGAATGTGTGTTCCAGACATTCATTCCGAAGTCCGGGTTACATTCTATATTCGGTTACGGCGGGTCTCATCCGTTCGTTTGAAGCAATGAGCAAGGTATGATTGTTGATATGGGTTGCCAGTCAAGGCAGGAAAATTAATGAAACGGTGGTTCCGTGGTGTCGAGGGTCGGCTCTTCGCGCTCGGGGGTTGTAGCTCTCTCCAGTAGAGGTCGGTAAACGGAGTTCAAGGGGTCATAGCTCCTCTTTGATAGAGGTTTAAACGAGAGCAAGGGGTTGTAGCTCCTTTCCGTGACAGGCCGGTAAACGAGAGAAGTTGCAGTCACAGGGCACCGCGTGTCAAGCCTGAGTCTGCACCAGTACATGATTGTAAGAAGTTTTCTTAATAATAGATTTTGAAGGCTGAAATGACGACAGCGGTGGTTTTCTCCCGAATTAGGTTTCCAGCTAAAAATCGTGGTGTTCATGTGTGTTGCATATGTGTGATGATTATTTTGTTCTGTCTACACCTGTTTACTATTTCTGAAATATATAATGAATGAATAATGAAATGATCTGAGTTAAGGTTCAAATATATAATTAGATCTCTGGACATACACGAGTTCTGTAAAGTATTTCCACGTATATACGCTCGTTGCCTTCAGTAAAGTAGCGTATGGGTTTTTAGAAAGGAAAAAGTAAAATTTTAATTGTCTGCACTAAATACTGATTCACCCCCCCCTCTCAGTATTTTTCCCAACAATTGGTATCAGAGGAGGTCCTTCTGAAAAAGCTTAGCTGCTAGAAGGAAGATCAAGCAAGATGAGCCATCAAG
>JAXQQM020067147.1:0-24467 GCA_034641835.2 Pinus albicaulis | reverse complement strand
ATTTTACAAGATAATATAATCTCGTGAGAGATTCGCCAAAAAATTATATATACATATTATATTATTAATAAAATCGCCTTCCATTTTTCCTATGTATCATGGGGATTCGCCTGTTTTTTATATATATAAATTTAGGGGGTTCTTAAAATTATCCCTATCCGGTAGGTACCACTAACAGGGTTCCAACCCTATCGTATACTAGGTCTACACCCAATGGGGTTGGTTTTGACCATATGACCATTTGATTGCTGCTGTGTAAAGGTTATTTATTGATAAGAACTCATTGAGGCCGATAATGGGCTGAGCAAATTGCTGCGCTTGTTGTTTGTAAGGTCCTTGCTAGGGTTGTTGATAAAGCCCCTGTTGCAATTGTTGGTAAGGATAAGGTCCCTACTAAGGCTGTTGATAAGGCCCCTGCTGTGAGTAAGGCCCTTGTTGCAGTTGTTGGTATGACCCTTGTTGAAATTTTTGGTAAGGAATACCAGGCCTAAGTGGATACGCTCTAGATTGTCCCAACGAAGGGTTAGAACCATACTGTTTTTGGGGACCTAATTTCAGATTAGTCGAAACACCCAACAATGGGTTTTGAGGTTGTTGGACATATGGTTGTTGAACATTTGTTTTTTGAACATTCAGTTGTTGAACATATGGTTGTTGGTAAAAAAGTTGAGTCGAGTAGGCGTGAGGACCTTGGAAAGGTGCCTCTATGAAGGAACCTACCACAGATGAAATTAGCGTTCCACTAGGGTT
The DNA here is from genome assembly GCA_034641835.2 of Pinus albicaulis. NCBI lineage: Eukaryota > Viridiplantae > Streptophyta > Pinopsida > Pinales > Pinaceae > Pinus > Pinus albicaulis. The sequence continues at coordinate 23,717 of JAXQQM020067147.1, read as the reverse complement.
AGCAACAGCGAGCTAACCTCCCCTCATGCAAGTCCATAGTTCGCATAACTGCCACTAGAAACAGGAGGTACATAAAGTGGATTTGATTCCCCCCCGGGCATAGATGAAGTTGTAGGTTGTCCACTCCAAGGGGGAATTGTGGTTACAGTATATATGGTCAGAGGAGTAGAAGTTCCAAGAGTAACTGAAATTTGACCCACAGTTATCATAGGTTGGACAGAGGGTTGTGAAGGCATAGCCACGTTTGAGACAAACGAGCCTGAGGTAGGAGTAACACCAGATGACTAGATAGGATTATGGAAAAGAGATGTTGCCCAGAAGTATCTGAAACAAGACTTCCAAGAGAAGTATAACCTGACAGAAGCGAAGATGCAACACGAGTAGAAGATATATTCGTTCCAATCCCTGAATCATGAGGAGCAGAAACATAAGGAAAAATTTCTGGGGGAAAAAGAGTTTCACGATCGACTTCCGAAGTGTGAGTCGTAGAGGTTTCCATAGGAATACTCTAGGATGTGTTTTCAAATGGAGAATTGTTTCCATTCATCGCCTTGTGTGGTGGAAACAGTTGTTGAACTGGAGTCCGAGATGTAATAAGAGAAGAAACCAAAGGAACGTTGGGATTGTCGAAAGGACTATATGGACGTTGAGGTGATATCAACAGAGGATCCAGATCGTAAAGCGGATTAGGAAGAAACACCAAGAATTGTGATGCAAGTTCAGGATTTTCTAGCTCAAAATCCTAAGATGATGAAAGCCACTCTTGAGGCGATGGTCAAGAAGCAAGTGGTTGACTGCTCGAGACAATACCAAGTTCTAAACCTTGAGCTTCAAGGGACTTAGGTTCAATATGTGGAATCTCAGGATGGACTCCTTGTGGTGTTTCTTCAGTTTTAGAATATGAAGGGGATAAGTGAGGTGAATTTGGCGCGTGGTGCGACCGAGGACTTGGAGGTTCAGGCACAATGACCTTTTCACAAAATCAAATAGGGTACAGGTGAATACTTTGGTGCTTAAATCAAATTTACAATTAACCAGTCATATTGAGGCATATGAGTGATGCACGGGTAGGATGTTATACCGTGGGCAGTAAATTTTAGAAATTAAACAACAAAATAAATCAAAAAGGGGTAAGCTAGGGAAAAGGGATTACCAAGTATCTGTGAACTGCAGAATACCTCCTGGCAAACCAAGAAGTACGGTAGCTAATATCCCCAAATATTGTGTTCGATGTATCACGTTTACAATGCAGCCGACTTGATTACCTATGACAGAATAGCATCCTAGCGGTGACTCCCAAAATATAAATTCTTTGAAATACTATTATAATCAAATTCTATAAAAAAAAAATTAATGATCAAATTTTATAAAACTTTATTTCCAGAGAAACAAAGAGATATGCAGGAGATATGCAGCCCTGCTAAAAAGCGGGGACACCTCTCTACTATAGATGTGAATATTCCATATTTTAAAGTCTGGTTAAAATAATAAGTTGTAAATATTTAATGTTTTAAAATTATATTAAATAATAAAGGGTGGGTGGTTGATATTAATTTAATATTAATTTTTACTATTTAATGAATGTGTTTTCTAATAAAAATATTAAATATCAAGTGGTTTATTTATTATGCACATGTTTTGAATAAAAATAATATAATATTTAATGTGAATGGGATGAAAGAGCAATAAATTGGTTATTATCTTGTGTTTAATATTTTTTAAGTTAATATAATCACTTATGAGTACTTTTATTCATTACTCATAATTCTCAAATATATATATATATATATATATATATAAACTATTATTATTCAACTTATAACTGGTCAAACTTCTAAAACATAACAGCCTAATGATTTTTACATTTCTATTATACTTTTAACCATTATTTAAGAAAGAATTTTGATGATTTAAAAAGATTTTTCAACCTTTTTTCTAAACAAATCACACTCAACAAATTTCACTGTCAAACGGTCAAATTTCATTTTGAAGAAATCCAAGGTATCTTAAATTTCAAGTAAAAAGATCCACGGTACCATCACTGCCCAATATTTAAATTAAACAGTTAACTCATTTGGTATCTCATTGACCTTGAGTCATACTCTAGATTGTATCTATGACCTGAAGTCACATCGTTCAATCGTTTTACCTTATCTCAATCGTACTAACTTTAAGTCAGATAGTTTATATATAGATTTAATTTTTCATCATTCCGCCCATTTGATAACGATGGTTTTCATCAACAATTCTGAATATATTAAATTTTAATTATTTTTAATTATGTGGAAAGGCATTTTTTTTGTTGGCTTGGGGTGAGCAAATACTGTTCACCCCAGCCAATGAGAAGCCTTTCTCATCGCCCTTCCAGCCAATAAATTTAGACATGTGACACCTCCAATCTTTTAAAATCTTCCATTTTGTCTCCCATTCGCATTCCGGCCTAAGCAACTACAATGAGGTCACTTGTTGGAGTTCCTGGGTCATTTTAGAAACATTTTCCATATAAAAATACCGTGTAGTTTTCCCGATACGAGTGATGCTTACGCTTTATACGTTAAATTCATCTCATTTGGAATTACCATTTTTCTCTAGGATATTTTTGTTACCGATATTCAACTCTTTTATGTCTTGGGAGATATTCATTAAAAAAAGAAAATCATTCTGACATTCAGTTCCATCCCATCCATTCCGCCAAAAATTATGACAGAGACTTTGGAGTTTTTTTTTTTACGCGTTGTTTAACATTTAATCCATCAGTCGTCGAATCGTCCATTGCAAATTTGGAACGTAGTTGAGATGAAACTTCACGAAAGCATTTTTATTATGGATTGCATAGAATTCGAGGAGCTAAACATCAGAATTGCGTACACATTGCACAAAAGGAGTTGTCTAACAGGTCACATGGCCCGCACTCGCAGAAATCATGGAATCCGGCCAATCCAAATTTTAAAATCGTGAAGTCAAGACTTTATCTAGTATGCTTGAATCCATTTTTGGATAGTGGAAATGGATTCGTATCCAATAAAACCCCAAATTTCAAAATACTAATGTTTAACAACTCGTAACAAAGATTCTCACAAATCTTTCACGGATTTCAAAAATCAGCACGATTCTCGAGTCGTGCCCGGTGAGACTACGTGCACAAAAAATGGATCGCTATCAAAGAATCGTTTTTCGAGACGGACAACTTGTCATGTCAACAAGAAGAATTCAAGGTGTCATCAAATGTATCACGTAAATACATTTCATCAGGAAGGATGGCTATCACGGTCGCTTTTGTCACAAATATGAGTGTAATTATTTGAGGATTTGAACATTAGAATACGCAAAGGGATTCCATAAAAAAATGGATCTCTCTCAGGAAATCGATCCCGTCAGAGGACAATTATCATGTCAAAAAGTGTATATTTATAGTCACGTTCAGGGAAATTAAAATAGTATGAAAGTCTAGTAGTTCAAGAAAGCTACAATTTTACATAGAAGAAAATATTGAAAATTTACGTTTGATTTTTGATAAAATTTTGTAGAAATTTATATAAATATAACTTTGTAGAAATTATATTTTAGGTGCATTTAGGGTTTTTGATAGTGCTGAAACTATTTCTGTCATAGAAAAACAATTTAAACACGCTCACAATCAAATTTTTTTGAAAAAAAATATGACTAATTCAAACTAAAAATGATTGTGTGACAAAAATGTGGTCTCTATAGAGTTGAATTACAAGTTTGGCTAGTCACTAATATAGATCCATCTTAATCACTGATCGAACATGAGCATCAAATTTTTTTAGAGTACAAAATACAATGTGTAATTTTTCAATGTTTAGATTGTATTGTTTACCGAATATGTTCTCAAGCTCTAGACTCAATAAAAGTTGCATATTTTTAATTTTAGTGTTACCTGTTTTTTTAAAGCACTAAATCTATTCATATAATTTAAAAATAAATTTTAAACTAAAAATACGCGACTTAAAACAAAAACTGTATTATTAGATTCCAGGAAAATTCCAAAACCTAAAAAAAGTGTTGGACTGCACCACTAATGAAAATTCACATTGCACGAATCTCCAAGTACAATTTCATCTGGTCACATTTAAATGTGGTTGAGCAACCAACCTGAAATCTGGAACACCTGCTCCGCTCGATTCTCTGTCTAGATATGACGAAATTGGTTGCATTTGGACTGGTATATACTTTGGTTTGTTTGATTCAAGCAAAACTTCCTAAGCATGCCTTCATATTTGATTCGTGTCGGCATATCCCGCCGACCATTGACTTTGTTTCCAAGAATAGCAACTCAGAATGGTATTTTTATATACTAAACCCATGTTTCCCTCCAGCTTCGGTATCCCTCCTTGTGACAGGGATCGCTGAATGTTGCATGGTTATGCAACCCACCGAGTTGATTGGAACGATTGCTTTGCTTTTGGTTTCAAGGATCTCATTAAATTACTCTTCAAACGACCTTTGATGTTTTGGCTACTTATGTCGACGTACCAGGTCCACCTAGCAGTGTGTTCAAACCATGGTAGCTCGTTTCGTCAATTCTCGTGCGATATGAAGAATCAAAAGAGTATATTTACGCCGAAAGGAGTTTTATTTGTTGGCTTGGGGTGAGAAAACACTATTCTTCCTAGCCAATGAAAAGTATTTCTTATCGCCCTTCCAGCCAGTAAAATTTAGACATGTGGCACCTCCTCCAACCAATTAAAATCTTCCATTTGGCCCTGTTACCAGCTGTTATTTTGCTTTTCATTTTTCTGTGCACAGACTTCCAAGCATGGATGAAACCTACAAGTTTGAGGAGGCACCTCCAGTTAGATTCAAACAAAGTAATTTCTGCCTGGAAGAGGCAGCTTGAGTTAGCAGACCAACTGAGACTCTATCTTTGTACATGAGAGAAGCGATAAGGCAAGAGGTTTTTTAGGGTTTGCATGTGACCGTGCGGGTTTTTTGTTGTTTTGGGTACTCAGGTGGTTTTCTTCTGGTTAGGATAATATGCTGACCCCCAAGAGGAGGGGATGGCCTGGATGGTCTCCCAAGACGCCTCCTCCTACTCCTCCGACGGAAGACATGGAAGGTTCGAGTCACGTCGCGATGGTTGCGGCCATAGCAGGAGGGAGCAGCAGAGGTAGGGCTTTAGTGGAGGCTCCACTGCGGAATTTGCTGGACAATAATGGCGAAATCGTGGCCACACGAGGCGAGCCTGAGATCTGGAGGTGTTTCAAGGAGGCCGGATCTCTGGACCAGAACGACCGACGAAAAGATCGCCTTGGTCGTCGTTCCTACCAAACCTCGAAGCCGAGGCCGCCTCTCTCTTTTATTTAAATCCTCGCTTGGCCTCTCGTTAGCTATTCCGAAACCGATTCTAACATGATATAAAAATTAAAACGTTTTATAAAAAACTATAACCCAACTATGTTTTAAACCTCTTTCTCGATTCTACTCCGACATTTATACATATAATCGGATATAAAATTGATATTACAATTAACTTTACTATTGTTATGAATAGAGCTCATGATAAACCCATGACCTACCAACCTCTCGCAATAAACCCTCTCTTATACAAGAACACCTCTACTCAGATCTACCCCCCGAAGCAGGCCCTCATTCTTGCTAAACTCGTCACTAATCTCCCCTTAAAATTATAACATCAAGTTTAATCGAAGTCCGTGCCATCATATACTCATCGTACGCATTAGGGGAATTTTGAGGTCTAAAATGGACCTCCTAAGGAAATTATATAATAATAGTGGAAAGAATCAAATAAGATTTGATGACATCATCAAATTTTAGAGGGAAAAATGAAAAAACTACTTTTTCAACTCATATTGTCAACTTATCTCCCAAAGTTTTTACTCAAATTTCAAGCGGGAGTACTCGTTGGATGCGAAATTTAATTCCTCATCCAAGGAGTACCCATGTTGCATACTTTCGATGGGTCCTACTACACGAAAAATGAGAAATACATGAAAAACGTGATTGTAATCACGTTTTTTTATGTATTTCTCATTTTTCGTGTAGTAGGACGCATCGAAAGTATGCAACATGGGTACTCCTTGGATGAAGAATTAAATTTCGCATCCAACGAGTACTCCCGCTCAAAATTTGAGTAAAAACTTTGGGAGATAAGCTGGAAAATATGAGTTGAAAAAGTAGTTTTATTATTTTATTATTTTTTAATATTTTTTTGTCTTTTTTATTTAAAAAATGGTGACTCATCCCCATGGTTGACATCATCATCTTGAATCCTATCGTTGTTATAAAGTTTATTTTTGTTGTACATTTTTTCTATGAGGCCCATTTGGGACTCAAAATTCTCCTAATGAACTTCACAAACTGTCTTTCGCATGTTACACCTTTCTCTCTAATTTCCTTGTGTACTCTCGTAGCTAAGTTGCGAGAATACTTACACCGACATGGTTGGAATTATCTTGAAAACTTTGAAATCCCAAGAAAATGATGTTCTGCTGCCCGTTTAACATATTTAATTGAATTCCTTTTTTGTGGTAGAGTCGACTTATTTTCGCTCGAATAAAAGGTTCATCATGCGCGTGTAATTATTTTGACAAGTTAAAATACCAAAAAAACGATGTTCTACTGTACATTTACCATATTATGTAAATTTTCTTCTCACCCTCGTCTTCTATTTTGGTTAAGGATATCCACATGTAAAAGGTCTTGAACACTAACCAGCAAGTGCTATTGTTGTATGTTTGAATTCTATGTGTTCGCCTTGTAATAGTGATGTCTCTCTGGAGTTAAGCGATATGACCTCCCACCTTCTCTCACTGCTAACCTATTGTGGGACCTAAAAGTTTTCCAAATGGGAGTGCTTCGATCCAAAACAAGTTAACATCAACTAGGACTCATCTTCATGGCATAAGAACTTCAAATTGGATAACTAGGGATACTACAAAAAATTATGTTATATAGTCTAAAAGCCAACAATCCATGTAATCAATAACATGTCAGATTTTACACCCCATAAGTTCACATTCATCATGTACCCTTACATGTAGCACAACATAATTCATGGCTCCTCCTTTCGGCGCTTCTAAAAATCCAATAATCCATGTAATAAATAACATGTCCATTTCATAAGTTCACATTCATTACACCCTTACATGTAGCACAACATAATAATTCACAAGCCTCCTTTTGATGCCCTTTGCACCTCCTGCAATGTCTATATATATATAGTTACACCTAAGGTGTTTTTTAAGGGATTCACTGCTCACCATCGTCAACCTTCTCGCCTTCCACCGTTGATTTGACTTTTTATTTTCAGCCGTTGGATTTGTCGCACACTACTCGCTGACCATGCTCCGTATTAATTAACTCTCCAGCATGTTAAATCGTGTGCATCATACCTCCGAGCAATACCTCTAAGCCGTCATATCGCATCCTATGTGGCGATCTCTCTAAGGCGATCCTGGCATCGGGCTGGTTGAATGATTGCTTCCTGTGTAACAGCTAGGATTAATATCATGACCTTTATAAGCTACCTATGCTGCTTAGTTTGATTTGTCTAGATTTTATAGCCTTAATTAAGAACAACGACGACGGTGGAAGAATTTTTATAGTAATTATAAAGGTAATAACATACGACTTGTGAAACAGAGACAGTTTGTGAAAACTAAGTAAAGACAAATCTATGTTTCACACAAATGCGCATTAGGTAACAAAAGGTACAAATTATAGGTTGGCGGAGATAACGGTATATAGGTAGGGCAAGAAGCTGCATAATCATTTTCCCATTCAAGTAAGTTTGATAACTTAATAAAATGTGTTATTTTGCAGATGGTGTTAGCGATTAATGAGGATATCATGTAATTGTAATGTAATCATAGAGTTTTTCTTTATGATGTATTCTTAATATTATTAAAAGTCTTTTTCTTTATGGTGTACTCTTAATATTATTAAAAGTTTTTATATGTTGGCAACATTAAAATTAATATTAATATTCAAAATCCCAATTTAAGATGGGTATAGAATTTAGTTACTTAAACATATAGATTAAGAGTTTATTAATGGAGATTTTTTTATTTATTTTTCAAAATTTAAATAAAATATAAAATTGTGTTTTATTAATAATTATATATATATTTTGATATATATAAAATTATTAATAAAACATAATTTTAGATTTTATTTAAATTTTGAAAAATAAATAAATAAAATAATCCCCATTAATAAACTCTTATTCTATATATATTTTAAAATTAATAATGATATATTGATTACAGATTTTTAAAAATGATAATATAGATAAAGAAAAAGAAATAAATTAAATATTTTTCAAAAATATTATTTTTTAGAAAAAAAATTAATAAAAGAAAAATTCATTATAATATAAAAAAATTAGTTACACTTGGACTAAGAATATCTTACCTTACTCTAGCATTTGCTATCAATAAATCCAATGCTATAGCACCAATGTTATAGCCTCATTAATGCCAGGGGGCAGAATATGTCATCCAATAGATTTATCCTTGTACATTACCGAAAGCGTGGCACTACTACCCCCCTCCTCTCGTCATTAATGGGGCCACAACATTGGATTTATTGGTCACCTCTCACAATCACCCTTCCAGTGCTTGGGAATGGGGCTCCTTCATTCTATCCAAATGCCAGAATCAATAATATCGATCACTACATTAATGGGTGATCAAAACACTCATCAAAGCTTAGAACAATATTTTGTTGTTTATGCAACTTATTTAGATTCAAAGGGCCTTGGTCCACCTAATTCACAACTTGTGCAGCTTAATAATTTCATGGATGGAAAAAGAAAGAAAATATATGCAATTGTTAATCAATTGATAAATGATAGAGGCCTTAAGTATAATGATTTCATAGTTGTTTCTGCAGATGGAGCTTTTGCAATGATTGGACATGAAAATGGAATTATTTCATTTTTGAAAAAGAAAATTCAAAATCTTATAATAGTTCATTATGTAGCTCATCGTGAGTCTCTAGCAATAATGAATGCTTCTAAGAAACTACCTAAGCTATTATATGTAGAAAAAGTTGTAAACAAAGTGTATTCATGGCTTCAAAATTCACCAAATAGAAGTAATGAACTGAATGATTTGTTGGAAGTCATGCCAATTGATGTTCTTGATATTTTACAAATATATATTATGAGATGGTTATCTAGGGGTGAAGTTTTTAAAAGACTTGTGAAGCTTATGCCAACAACCTTCACTTTTTAGAACAATGAAAATAAAACTTCATCATGGTATGATAGGATACAAATTTACTCTATTCATTTTTATTTTTATACATTGGTTGATGTGTTAGGTGAATTGAATAAATTATATGAAACTGAGATCCAATCAAGTCCAATTTGACAGCCTTGCCATAAATATCATACTGAAATGAGAAAAAATGGTGCAAGAGAAGCATCTTTCTAAAATTTTGGTGATTCAACACGATGTCAAACTAATAAAAAAAAGAACAAGTTTGAACCTTTCATAAACGAGAAACCTTTCATGCTACTCTACGCAAAATCCTTTTAATCCTATTAATGTGACAAGATATCGATGATGCAACTGCCCTAATAGTTCCATCTCTTTACAGAATTCATCTTGTTGAAAAATATTGTTCATTCGCTTCACAGCAGCAACAAGTCCATCTTTAAATTGGGCTTTATAAACAGTGCCAAATCCTCCCTTGCCAATAATAGTGCTGAAAGCATTTGCTTCCCTTCTAATCTCCCTACTGTTGAAACGTCTAAAGGTGGATTGTGGCCCTTTGTTCTATTCCTGCAAGTTATTGTGTGTACTTGATCTCAAAGTTCTATTCCACTGAGAGTGATTTGCAATATCTGAGTTCTCCAATTCCTTCATTTTCCCGTGTATCAAAAGTATTAATAGAAATAAAAGTGACAGTAACACTTTTGTAACTGCAACTCCAAGAATGAATGCAAAATGAGAGGAGGAGTGAGCCTTCCTTATGCGAGCTACACTTGAATGAGAAACAGTTGGAGATCACTTTGGGCTTATAGTAGAAGATATTGATGTTGAAGGTGTTGGTGCAAGTACGGTCCCATTTCTTTGTGAGACGGGTTGATATTTGAGGCCTTGAGAATTAAAAAAACAAATTTCTTTGTCGTTTGCAAATTTTGAATCACCATAGCTCACTATAGTAACAAAGGTAGCATCCCTGCATATGCTTAAGGTCATAATATCCTGTACACCTTCATGGCTGTGAAGAAATGTAAAACATGAATTCAAGCATCTTTTGCAATTATTGGTCGATGATAGGGATGGCACACAACTCAGCTGCACTTCCGTGAAATTTAGGCATGACTTCCATCTCCTCAATATTTGTACGACCTTTACAATGAAAACTAGCAATAATATTGTACCCAAGCCACAAAATTCCATCACATTAGATGAAATTCCATTTGACTGCACAATGTCTGATATTGTCTTGAGACAAATCACAGAAGACGATGAAGGAATTGCAAGCTCACCCGTGATGTTGGTGTATCATGACATAGAAATGGCTACTATATCATTTACAAATAGGCAACATCTTCCTATTTCTAGGGTCAAGCATGTCGATCTTACTTTTGTGAAGTTCAAGTTTCCAAAGTCAAGGGGACAACCAGTGTCATGTGCAAGGAAAAATATCATTCCCAGGCACCACATAATCAAGACATTGAGAACCGGCCAACTGAATTCCATTCCCTGCATTTCTAAGGTGAAATTTCCAAATAAAGGATCAACGCTACACCAATCGAGCTCAAACTTCAGCACTCTTAATCCTTGTACCAAAACTGCTCGAAAAAATTCCAATTCCTAAAATCTTTAAAGCTTTACCACCTTCCTCTTCCATCACCAAAAGGTTACTACATTTCACCATCAACGAGCATCCTGCGCTACAAAAAACACTGAATTATCCCTATTCCAAAGAAAAAGGTGCCCTGAATTCCAAAATATTGATCATGCAAGGTAAATAATTAAAGCACTCCCGTCCAAAAAGCTGAACAAATATTCCAGAAGCGTGATTACAAAATATTTCTTGTTAATAATACCTTATATATACCTTTCGATGTTCGATATATGTTGTCCGAAGGAATTTTTCATGACCATTTAGCCCATGTCTGCCAAGATGAGGTTGCTATAAATGTTGACATCCTGAATGATTTATTCAAGTATCTGGATGTATTGTCTTTGGCCATGTTTTCTTGCATCAACAATAAATGGAAAGAGGTCACTAAAAGCAAGGATCTTTGGGAAGTCATCTGCAAGCGCCATTGGCCATCCACCGCCTAACTACATAGTGGGCAGTTGAAATCCATGGTCTTGGGCCTCGGCAAATTTAGGCATCTCTACGTCAACTGCCTACACCCTCTTCTCTCGAGAAATAATAACAATCACAAGAATTCGAAATCCCATTCAGTATCGAAGGGAATTTCGTCTTCTTCGAAGCAAAAGTGGAGCAAGGACGAAGTATATCTTTCCCTCTCGCTCTTTTCCATCGATCGCTACTGAAGAACACCGTCTGTGCGTTTGGATTCTCCTCGCATGGCTGGAATTCTGTGGAAGCCTTGTTCATATGAGCAACAAGAAGCCTCCTCTTCTACATCCTTCACATCCAATGTGCACCGCCTTCTGGAAGAGTGGAGACGCAAATGCGTCTTTCACCCATATAATGCCAATAAAAACACTACCCCTCATCATTCATCTAGAAAGATCGACATTAAGGCTGAAGATGAAACCTATTGCTGGGATCCATGGATTCACAGTCATCTTCTAAATAACCCTTGCATACAAAGAGCATTTAAGGTAACAGTTACTTGTTTCAGAAGAGTTATCTATCTTCAGTTCTGTAATATTAGCGTTACCTATCGATTAGTTTCTAAATATTTTAATTACAGAGATATGAGACAGAGTTTCCTTCTCACAGGTTGTCTGTATTTATATTAAATTCACTGCTGACCAAAATGAAATACAATTAATTTATTGGGGTTGTTAAAATTTTCAACCTCTAGATATCTAATAAGACTTTCAAAACTCCCTAAGGTCGTGGATTGGGACTCTCAAAAGTCCGTCAAGCTGTGGATTGCATGGGTGTTACTTCCCATAAGTTAATCTCAGTCTCCTCAAGGGCATAACATGGGTGTATAATGTAGAAGTATCTTTTGATATTTTATTTTATACTGAGCATCTGTTCTATTGTTTTGTTTTATTTTATACTGAGCATCTGTTCTATTGTTTTGTTCCAAATCATTGGGTGACAGATTTCCACCAACATTCCAAGTGCCTACTAATATTCCGTGGAGAAGAAATATTATGAAAAGTGAGTTGTGGCTCCACACTCTATATTGATAAAGAAAGAAAAAATGGAGAAAATATTTTATATTATTTAAAAGAAAATAGATATTATATAAATATTATTTTTGTCTTCGAAAAAAAACTAATAATGACCCTTCTTTACCAACCAACCAAACATTATTTACAATTAATTCTCGTTATATGAAGGGGTTTCATTAAAATTGTTCCTTAACACAAATTTTTTTCCCACTCTTGAAATGCTTGCCATATTTTAAATATTTAATTGCTTGGAAACTTTTTCAAATAACACAATGCATAGTAATGCCCTTATGTAGCAATTCAATACATGTCATCGTCATTGGAAAAATACAATATGGAAAACTACACAATTATAAATTAACATTTCAATACCAAGAAAGCCCAACAAGTTGAGTTTCTGGCAAAACGTTGTGAAAATAAATCATTGAAAATTTTACCACTTGTTGTATGGCACCATAAACATCCATACAAAGCTCTTTGTTTTCTGTGTACATACTTTGCTAGCCTATTACAACGACAATATAGCATTAATAAATTCTTTGAACCTTCTAAATAGGAAATTTAACATGTTTCATAGGAACAAGATAATCTTATATGCATCTTTCCATGAACTTAATGAAATAATGGGCTCTTTGGAGTTTAACTCCTATTGATATTTATGGAAAAAATAAATGATGCACTAATGCTAAGGTAAAAACCATTTTAGATAGAATAAAGGCAAGGAAGCATGGATAACATTTATGAAAGGAAATCATTAAATATCACTACTCATTTGCAATAAAATTGTATTCTATGTATTGATTGGGCAAGAAAACCACCAATGCAATCAACCAAATGGAACACGTTGATTATTTCTGCTCTTTGATATAAAACCAAATTCCCTTTATTTTCTCGGTTGCCCATATGGCTTAAGTAGACTGTAGCATGTATTAACCAGCTTTGGAATTGGGCCATTGGGAGACTCTTCCTTTGTTGCATACTTGAACTCATCCACAGCTATCTTGTGCATCTCTTTCTCAATACCGTTGAGCTTTACCTCATCCTTTTTATATGGAATTTTCCTATTGCATGTGCCTCTTGAGTCCCAATTACCATTTTCAAAATGGTCTACTGTGAAATATTGCAGGAAGGCAATGCCCTTAAAACCCAATAGTAAGCGGGTCCCATTGAGTGCATCTTGAATAACATGTCTGAAGGAGAAATAGAAGCCCAACAACTTGGCTTTAATTTCCTGACACTTGTGACAACCCACTACAGCATATTTCATAATCTAGACACCTTATCTTATAAACCATTGGCTAGAGGATATAATGATGGAATCTATATTTGGTAGCAGAGTCACCCACTCTAGGTCTAAAACATCGAAAAGAAGCTTGATTACTCCTTGAGGGATGCCCTTAAACTCTACCTCTATGTTTTTCACTAGATATGGCGACCAGAGTACCATAAATGTAAAGCTATATGATGCAAAACATCAGTGCACATTTACATTGGCTTCATATTTATATATGGTTTTATGATGTTCTACATGCATAGACTGAATACATTTTCAATTAGACATCAAAGCCAGGAAAACCATATGAATATAAAGACAACAACCTTCTTTTTTTGTAATGGGTTGTTTTGATTTTAAAACGTACATGAGAAAGCATACACAATAGAGATTGCATCTGATTACAATTTTCCTCTTCTTATTATACGCAAGAATCATTCTAATGGAGCCCCTAAAAATAAAAATAAACTCGGATAAAAAGTGTGAGAGACTTAATAATCACTAGCACAACCATAAATCCATTTCTAATCCAAACTAGCAACATGGAATTTCCAAATGGCACAAGAAACCACACCAGAAACCACATTGTTTCCCCAAAAATTGCAAGGCAGAAAATAAGTAGAAATAGATCTCACAATTGAAAGCCAAACAATAAGTAGAAATAGACCCCACAGATTGCAAGCCTTCGAACCATGGGTTCAATGATAACTTGTAAAGTTTCACTATTATGTTTATATGAAGAAAATTGTAAGTATAAACTTTTGGACTTTTCTTAGCCTGGAAATATTTACTTAAAGAATTTCAAATTCATGGCATAGCTCAGATAAATTGACTGCTACTAATTACATGGAAAACTGAAGACAATTTTGAGTTGACTCAGAGGATGACAGGGTAGAAACACTCTCTACAGGGACCATTTAAGGGGAATCACCACATTGAACCAAGTCATCGTAGACAAAGCTACTCATGTCCTCACAGTCACATGGTTTTTCTAGTCGATTTGCAATAGTTACATGATTAGCGTGGATTTTAACCTTCTACTTTGGTGTTGATATTGCATTACTAGGATTATCTGTAGGCCCTACATGGCTGCAGTTAAAATGTGCGGTAACATATTTTTGGGGTACCACACTCCCAATCCTTGAATTTGGGACAATTGTTGTAATTTCACACACAATTCACATATTTTGGTGATAATTCATTCAGGATGTTTTATGCATAACTACAAGACAAACTTGCTATTACAAGCAAATAATGAAAGACAAATATCCCCAAATCTTTGTGAGATGATTTTCCAAAATATTCCATACCTTCGGTGGATCTTTGCACCTTTAGGGGCAACTACTAGATGTAATTGTTGAGATATATTTATTTATTTGGTCAATTGTTATTTTTAATAATAAAAATTATAATTTTATTAGCCAATAAAATAATATAAAAATCAAATTTTGATATTTTTTTTTCATAAAAAAAATATGCATAATTTTATTCATTAGAAGAAGAAAATTATATTTTCTATATGCCTCAAGTGCATTCCAAAAAACCAAGAATAAATGCTTTAGATTTATAAAAAAGAAAATTTTAGAGGCTGCAAACCCTAGGCCTCAAACACAGAGAAAAAACAAACAACCAGGCACGCAAACCTACTAAAGAACCCCGAAGGGAGCATCATACAAAACCAAAAAATGGGTGCCCACCATTGCAATACTAGTCAACAGAATCCGATAGAAAAACCTAGCAGAGAATGACCGTCTAAAAAATTGGACGGAAAAGCCATGAAGGGGGACAGGTTGCCCCCATAGCCATTGATACAAGCCCATAATGGGAATAAAAAAACATACCCACGAGGCACTAAGGAAAAAAAACATTGAGAGGCCAAGACCAGCACTCCCATATTGGGACGACAGCAGGAAAACCCCCGACGACTAGAAATGGTCAATGAAGCACAACAGGAATTTGGTAGCAGCTCCAAAAGACCCAACAAAATGTGACAAGAGAGCAGGACTGATGACAATGACGAGGAGGATGACAATGAATCCCAAGCAAACCCAAAAGTCTACAGCATGCCACAAAAACACTGCGTTAAGAGAGAGCCTGCAAAATCAGAGTCACCCCCAAGGAAAATGAAGAAAATCACCAATTTCATGGACAAGGAAGCAAGAACCAAGGGACAGGGTTGCTACCCCACCTCCTGCTCTCTCTAAATTTTGATATATTATTAAAAGTAAAAATAATTTTATTTGATTTTAACAAATAGATAAATATCTATATTCAAAATATAACTAATACAAAGTCATTAAAGTCACTTATAAATTGTTTTATCATATTATTTATTATACTTGTAGGTTACTTGTAACTGCAACAATCTTTTATCATTTTGCCATAATATTTATTATATAAATCTCTAACAAAATATATTAATTTAGTTTGTACCTTGAATAAATATTTTGCACACATTCCAAGGTTTTACATTAATAGTATTTTTTTATTGTTTTGAAATTCAGTTATTATCCCACAGGTATTTACCCTTTCGATATTGCATTGAATTTCAAATACTTGTTCTTTGACCAAAAAATTAATCTCAAATTTGTAATGTTAACTTGACAGACGCCACGTAGGCTACTACGCATCAGATTTTTCCTGATTGTGACATTAATTCACCTTGATTAGACATATGTTTTCAAATTTTTTTATTTTTGCCATGGTTCAACTATAAGATTTATTATTGTTTATTTATTTTAATTATTTTAATTTCTTTTTCTGGGATTCTATTGGTTGCAAAATTCAACATGTTATTGCAAATTTCATAGATGTTTGTGCGTACTACTCCATCTATAAATCACGACCAAGATCGAGGGCGAACTTTTGGAGCATGTAATCAATTAATAATATCAACTCAGATACCATACTGTGTGGTTTTGGTGGCATCATTAACCCACTCGAGCAGCCTTAAATGCACCCACTATGGTCATAAATGTGGATAGATATCCTAAATTTAACTTATTATAAACCCATCAACCAATTTCATGTGCAGAGTTTCCTTTCATTCAGAACCTAAGTCTAAACCCATAATCAAACTCATTTGTTAATTACTCGAATACCGTAATTACCTTGGCTCCACATCTATTAACATATGCTAATGTATTAGCAACTCACAGCCTTACTACCTCATGCCATCCACAACGTATTAACATATATCACGCCTTAGAGTATTATAATAAAACCTTCGATCAAGTGATAGCGCATATAAATGCCTCGGTCCCACGGCTTATTAACCCAACATTAATACATAATAAGGATTCTCGCCATATCCATACTTTATTTGAAAAATCGATCACACGACATATACAACAACGTATAATCCATTAACTCGACCCAGAACTTTAACAACTCAACACGACTATTTCAATAAAGCGGGGCCCAACAATTAACTTACCTGGCGTTAACGATCTCACCCATCCAACGGCTGATGGAATGTCGTGTTGGCTCGGATGATCCAACGATCCTCAAGAGTTTTCGCGTTAATTTTCCCTCCGAATCTTAACGCAAAAAAAAAAAAAATGCGACGTGAGTGGTAATTGGAAACCACCTTTCTCCACGTGTCAAGCAATGACATACATCGCGTTTTTTTGAGCGATTTATTTTACCGCTTCTCAACAACGCGATACCGCTGGTATTGTGGGAGGAAACCACGTTTACTGTTTTCCTTTCGAGTTCCGACTACTCTTGGACTCAAGGTTCCGCACAACTTTCCAATGTTGGTTTATCATCGCGCCTTTCATATGCTAATCTCTAATTCCCTCATATTTTACACACAGCAATTCATACTCTTCCTACGTGAGGGATTACAAAGAAACTTTGAGCTGGCACGCTATGACACGGTGCTAGAAAACAAACACTCTGTTCATTGTTCAAAACAAAGAACTCTTTGTTTTACAAATACTCTTTGTCTCTTAGAAAACTACCTTTGCTTTGTGTGTAAGCAATTTAAAGCAACTGGCTTGTGCTTTTTAATAAAAAACATAACGTTGTCTATTACAAAATAATCTCACGGGCTTTTACATTATATATATGTCGCACCATATATCAAAACATTAAACAACTATATTAAAAACCTATGACTTTATATTTCCCTTTCGGGCCCACCATTACATAGTGCATATATTATAATATGTGTTAAAACATATATAACATATAACTCCATATAACATTATCGCGCGTTGTTAAAACATTTAAATCAAAACAAAACTTTAACAAATGAACCCTTCCATCGCGCGATGAACCATAACATTACTCCGCCGGACTTCAAAGTCTTTATCAACCATATTTCAATGAGAATTTTCACGTAACAAAACTGGGGTTGTTGACGTCACGAATTGTGCGCACGATGGATTATCCAATCCATCTTATAACTTCATATCGCGTCCGCCAGAGCTTTTTGGATACGGCCATTTTGAACGCGTGATGAGTTATAAACTCAGGCGTTAGGTCCGGAAGTTCACTTTACAAGCGGCGCAACATAAAACTTTTGCGATTCAATGTAAAATTGCCGCGTGGTTTGTGGGACCAGTCCTCCCGCTGACGTTGGCTTAAAGCGGGGGGTGATTAATATTATTGCGATTGCGATTGGCCAATCGCATTGCATCATTCAATAGTGGTAACATAACAGAAGAGGAGGTTACATATTGTATCTTGCAATTGTGAATGCGATCGCATCGCAATCTCCAACATCAACAAGACACTCAATCGCAACAACTAAAAGAACTTTGCGATTGTGATTAAAAGAGAGAGAAACTTATGGGACCAGCGGGTTTCAAAACAAAAACCTCCCGCATGTACAACAAATAAAAACACTCGGTTTTTAATATAAAGCCTACATTTCCATTTTTCAAATGCTTTGTTTCGGATTCATACAAAGGCTGTTCAATTAAAATGGAAAACTACAATTTCAAATGCAAAATGAGCGCGCGATCAAACAAAAATGTGTTTCGTGAAGGGTATGGAGTCTTGGGCCAGTGGCTGATTAAGAAAGCGGCTGTTTCATAGTTCCTCAGGTGACGAGAATTAGAAGGCAGCCAAAATATAGAGTAGTTGAAAGTAACATTTCAACGGAGACAAGGAGGGTTTCATACATAATCGACTTCCTCCCATCTATGCGCAGAGTTCACAATTTCAGAGTTCTGCACTTGCACCATCTCTATTATTGCATTTCCCTCCTTAGTCCGACACAAGGGGCTTCAACTCCTTTACCAAATAAATGCGCGTTCCAGCTATCTACAGAGAGCATAAACTCTCACACAGAGACCTTAAAACAGTCCTCACGCAAACATTCTTGTTCATTAACCCTTAAGACAAGGTTTGTCATACATTCTCCTACGCTTCTTCACTAAATATATAGGCAGACTGTTAAGCCAAATTACAGGGTCTGCTCATACCCAGTTCATGAAGATTCAAGGCACTCTCACAGGAAGTTAAATCAAGCAATACTCATGTAGTATTGAAAGGTGTGCGCATAAATTTTTCATTGCGGCTCATAATTAATAATTTTTATGGCATGCCTCAACGATTTATAGGCTTTATTGCCTTCGTCACGGTGTTATGCTGGGTGCGATCATTCATTGAGATGACTATTTACCTTAACAACATTCAACATAGTTCTCCATCACATTTTTTTTACACAACCTTCATCGCTGCTTGTCCTATAGGATATTTCCACTTCATTGTATCATATTCTCTATGCAACACATGTGTCTTTCCTCCAGTGCCCTTTTGTTTTGATGTAATCGGTTTATCATATCCAACATAGCCATTTAATGTTTTCAATGTATTGTTTTGTATATTTTCAGCTCAATGTAACATATCCATCCCATTATCCTTTCAATGTGCACTATAATACTCTTCCCTTCAATGCACTGTTATAATTTCCAATGCAATGTAATATCACTTCCTTTTCAATGCATTTATAATGTAGTGCGTTATCATCGTTTCCTTCAATGTATTCGTTATATATTGACAACAGAATAAAGCATTCGTTTATCTCCTACATCAACACATTGCATGCATTATCAAATATACATTCAATGTTGTGTTGTTGTGTATCTATATACACGATATTGCAGTCTTGCATTCATAGTGCAGGGTTGAGCCGATGTCAAGCATTCATTAAATAAAATGGACCTAACACTAAGAATACGGGACCCACTATGTGAATAGCGCATATATGTTATAACATATGTATATGTTAAAACATATATTGTTCAAAGGTTAAAAACCTCGCGCAATAACAATCAAATGTTTATATCAGGAAACCTTAATAAAATACTTTTGTCGCACGATGAACCATAACATAAAAAAAAAACTTATCAAACATTACTCCGCCGGAATTCAAACATTCTTAACCAAATCACAATGCAGATTTTCACATCACAAATGGTGACGTCAGAGACCCATTTGTGCGGCGCGATATTAAAAAACGAGCTTATAAAAGCTCATCGCGTCCATCATTATTTTTTGGGTACGGGCCTAAAGCTGACTACGCGATATGGAAATCAAATGCACCCTATAAGCATTTGGTCAGGAATTCAACTCGACGAATGAAACTTTCGATTGAGCGGTGCGGTGCACCAATTGCATCGACAAAAAACAAATTAACGATTAATACAATCGGGCATAGCTTAAAGTTGATTGTTTTATTCATAGGATTTTAAATAATTAATTTAAAAAATAACTCGTCACAATGTCTCAAATGGATGCAACCTAATTAATAACCCTGAGAGTCAATATTAATAGTAATTCTATGCAATTTTTCAGTGGATGAAATGTAATTAATAACCTTGGGAGTCGTAATTAATAATCTAATGCAATGTTTCAATGGATGCAACGTAATTAATAATTCTGCGCAACATTTCAATGGATTCAACATAATTAATAATACCGAGAGTTGTAATTAATAACGACATCTGCAAATAAAATTTTTGAAGCCTACAACTGATGTTCCATTCATACAAATTGTTTGATTTTACCATTAAGTTATTTTCTTGATAATATCTCTATTTATTTAATTAGTAGATTCCTTACACAAATACTTTTATAGGACAGCTTGGCAGATATTGTGTACAACGGAGGAATATAAACTAATTCAAATAAATGCTTTTAAGGAAGGTTTATTAAAGGCTTGCTTTAAGTTAAATTTGTTTTTGATAGACAATTTTTTGAATCATTTTTCAAGGGTCGGAAAAAGATATTATGTATGACAACGCAAAGAGTGGAAACTACTTCAAATATATACATTTCCATGAGGACGTATAATTATTAAAAATGAATGTTCTAAAATAAATTCATTTTAATATATTAAACTGGTTTGATAATAGGTTTTGTTGATTATGGATAAAGGTTAATCTTTCAAAATGGTTAGAAACTCAATTTAAATTTCATATATATATTTGGGTTATTTATTTAAATTTTATATATTTAATTAAAGCATTTTTATTTTATGTTAAGGTATTTTATTTTATATAATATGGAATTTATATATATAATATTTCAAAAATATATATAGTATCAGGTTATTACTATGCATGCCTAGTTTTTAATATAAAATTTAATTATTTTATATATTTTTTAATTTTATTGATTAAAAATTTATAAACTCAACACTAAAATCTATTACCCAATTTTTTAACCTTTTTTTTTTAATACCACATTACAATAATTAGATCTTCAAACCAGAAATTTTAGTGTATTTTCTTTCCTAAGTGAGATATGAAAACTCTATATGTCATTTTAAACTTACAATCAATAAAGCAATTTTACCAAGCAAAAACACAACAATCCTTGCATTTGACTTATATGCTTATTATTGAATAGCAAATATATTACTGAATTTTAGTTCTAGTATAGCATAAATTTTGTCTATATAATATTAGCTCATGGTAGAGTAACAAAAGCTATTTACAATTCAAATTTTTCCATAATAATTTAAGCTTAAATTTCCATGGTTAATAATATT
Source organism: Pinus albicaulis (assembly GCA_034641835.2). NCBI lineage: Eukaryota > Viridiplantae > Streptophyta > Pinopsida > Pinales > Pinaceae > Pinus > Pinus albicaulis. The sequence continues at coordinate 2,104 of JAXQQM020067147.1, read as the reverse complement.
ATTTAATGCATATATTAATTATTTTTATAATTAATATTTTTTAAATGTGAATTGTATTAAAATGACTTTACATTATATTTTAGCTCATTCTTAAAATAAAATAAAATTTATATACTATATAATTAACTTACTTTTACTTAATTGTACATAATTTTAAATTCATAAATACATGTATTATTTTTTTAAATGATTTTTTAGAACATGGCTAAGTTGAAATAAATAAATAAGTTAAATATTAATTACATTTAACCAATACTAATTACATAATAACAATACAAAATAAATTAGTAATTAAATTAAACTAAGTAGCAAGAACTAAAAATAAAATTAAATATTTATTTAAAAATAAAAGTAAATTTTTATAGTATATAAGATGTATAAATATCATGCAAATTAAATTTATAAGAACTTTATCAGACCTAAATATTATAAAAAAATTATTGATAATAATAGTTTAAGTGGAAATTTATTTTAAAAAATAATTTATTATATATTTTTATCTAATTTACTAATTCTTAAAATAAAATAAAATTTTATATACTATATAATTAACTTACTTTTACTTAATTGTACATAATTTTAAATTCATAAATACACGTATTATTTTTTAAAATAATTTTTTAGAACATGGCTGAGTTGAAATAAATAAATAAGTTAAATATTAATTACATTTAACCAATACTAATTACATAATAACAATACAAAATAAATTAGTAATTAAATTAAACTAAGTAGAAAGAACTAAAAATAAAATTAAATGTTTATTTAAAAATAAAAGTAAATTTTTATAGTATAGAAGATGTATAAATATCATGCAAATTAAATTTATAAGAACTTTATCATACCTAAATATTATAAAAAAATGATTGATAATAATAATTTAAGTGGAAACTTATTTTAAAAAATAATTTATTATATTTATTTATCATAATTTACTAAATTTACATTAATAAAAATTATATAAATTAAGAGTATTTTGCAATTGCAATTCAATATTTAATAGTATAAAATAATAAATAAACATAATAGTATAAAATAATAAATAAACAAACTATTAGCACAAATAATTTAAAGAGAAGTGGCAGATTGAACAAAATAAATATCTACTATATATATTTATTAAGTATTAAATTATAATTAACGTAAATAAAAACTTATTTTTTTAACTATAATATATTTATAATTAGTTAATCTATGATTGAGCATTTTAAACGTGATAGATTCCAATCTTAAAGTGTTATCCATATATTCTTACTAAGTGGATTAACAAGGCACTGAAAACAATTACTCATAAACATACTCAAACTCAAATTGTAACATTTATATATTTACATTAAGGGGGCGGAGTAATCGGTTTAGCATGATATTCAACACTAGCCATTTAATGTTTTCAATGTATTTTTGTATATTTTCGGCTCAATGTAAGCGATCGGTTATGCAGGAACGCAACAGAATAAACATATAACCATAAATACAGAGATACAACGGAAATAACACTTCATTTCATTAATATCAAAGAACTGAAATTTGCTTACAGACAGAATGGAAATAAAACTAGCTAGGGCGCTGGTAGCTATCTCTGAGAAGAGATGTGGCGGCTACCGGCCTCTGAACTGAGTTACAATGAGGCTCGAGGGCCTATTTATCATTTAGAAACAATGGGAAATCCTAAACAGCCAAAACCCTAACCCTAGGAGATGAAGCGCCAAAACTATGGGCCCCGTTTGGGTAAATTGGTGTTCCAACTTCCCAGGGGCGTAACTTTGGCATACGATCTCCGTTTGACGTGTACCATACCTCGTTAGAAAGATCTATCCAAGGACTACAAATTTGGAATGAGCAACATCGGTCCATGGACCCATGTTGCTCTCCGTTTTCCCAAAAACGTCGTTTAGGGCCTCAAAACGGCTCCGGAAGTTTAGGACCAGCTAACAAAAAATAGTAAAAACGTGCGAAAAGCTAAAATGAACAATGGTGAACCCCCAAGAACAAGATAGGCGGGTGACCACCAATATCCACAGATCAGTATAACATATCCCTCAGATTATCCTTTCAATGTGCACTATAATACTCTTCCCCTTCAATCCAATGCTACTAAAAAGAC